>PVJH01015529.1:0-53225 GCA_004026705.1 Nesogale talazaci
TAGCCCCTCTGGTCCAGCACCCATCCTTCTTGCTCACTGCCCCTCTCCGCCTTCTCATTGCTGCTTTTTTGGAGTTGTTTCCCTTCTGGGCTTGTCTAGTTGATGGTTAAAGTAACCTGATATCCTGCTTTTTGACAATTTAACCATGCCCCGTGGCATTTTAAAATTAATTTAAATATATTACAATACTACTTTTGCGTTCTATGAACATTTTTGTTGCTCCATATAGACCAAACTTTTAATCAAGAAAAGCCCCCCTCCCCCCAGTCAATGGTGTCCTGCTTAAAATCTGGTCACTTTATTCTAGGAGAACCCTCTTACAGGCATTGCTGTTTCTTTTCTAGGCAAATCTATATTACTTAGCTGAAATGGGATCCCCTAGGAATGGGTTCCAGGTTAAGAGAATATTTTAGGGCTGTGATCTTGGGGGTCCTCCAGTTCTCCCCTGTACTGAGTGAGATCTTTCTGTGTCAGTTACTCCCCCCAGGGGCATTGTGAAGCATTTATTTTATCTTCATATTAGGGTTCCCTGAACTTCTTAGAATGTGGTCCTTTTGTGTGTAAGGAGGCTTTAAAGTTTTCATGGAAAAATTCTACTATCTTTTAATTCAGTTTTTCTACCAAATTTCTTTTAAGCTGCCTCAAGTTTTAATCATATGAGTACGACATGAATCTATGCTCTGTGTGAGGAATTATAATAAGCTAGTAGCATATAGGTGGGCAATTAAAGGTCTCATTAATTCTGCTAAAGCCCCCTGGTCCCAGATAAATGTTGTTCCCAGCGTAGTGTTCATCTTCCTCTGTTTCTGGACCATGCAACCAGAGAAACTAATAGTGGAATCTGCATCGAGATAGACAGCAGAATCATCTGATAGAAGAAGAATTAATTGTTGAAGGAAAGTCTCCAACTTGAGGTGTCTGTCACTACACATAAGCGTTGAATTATACCCGCCACATACAGCAATGATCTGACAGTGCGTGTGACCAGCTCCAGAAGGCTCCTGTGGACTTCCTGTGGATCGGCAGGCACATCCCCTTTTCACACATTGGGGGCCTTTTCTGAGACCCTCTGGTTTTTTGGATAGTATACCAGACAGACAGACAAACCTGACGCCATTGATGAGTCTATTCCAACCTGTAGGGACCCTGTCCTACCAGGTGGAACCTTTCAAGGCTGAAACTCCTTTTAGGAGTAGGAAGCCTCATCTTATTTCCATGGAGCGACTGGCAGTTTTGAATTGCTGACCTCATGGTCAGCACTCACAGCCCCACTCACAGCCCACTGTGGCACCACATGGGTGCTTTGGTGACGGTGAACTTGGGGAGCATTCTGGCAGGTGCAGAAGTTGAAATGATTAGTATCTTTACTTGCAAATGTAGATGAAAATTCTTAGCCTCTCCTGAAACGTTATTGTCAGGAGAAATCAGGTATTTCTGTGTCAAACCACCTCGGAGCCGTGGCTCTTACAGCTTTTCACCAGTGCGCCAAGGAAGGCACACATATATGCTGGTTTCACACATGTATGATTTAAGCATGTTCAAAGCTGAGGTTCCTATACACTTGTTTTCCTCTTTTGTAATTCTCTGCATTTTCTTTCTTTGCACTGAAAATCCTCCTTCTGAAATGGGGTCCATAGCTTTTGACGAGACAACGGAGCAGCAAAAAGCATGCACACCCCTACCCATCTCTCACAACACATCTCCCTGTCTAACAACACACTATAGCATGGTAATGCGAACAATGGAGCTAACCTCATGATTGTCACATATTTTTCTAAGTATGTTTTAAGAGAAAAATATTGGTATCATAGTGATTTTACACAGGTATGCCTGCATGTAAGGACCCCTGGTGGCATAGTGGATGGAGTTGGGCTAACAGTAAGATCAGAAGTTCTAACGCACGAGCCACTCTGAGTAATGAAGATGAGGCTTGTGCTCCGGTAAAAAGGTACAGTCTCAGGAACCACAGGAGCTGTACTACCCTGTCCCTGTGGGGGTGGTGATGAGTGGGGAGGGACTCAATGGCAGTGAGTTATGTGTGTGTGTGTGTGAGGGGGGGGGGAGAGAGAGAGAGAGAGAGAGAGAGAGAGAGAGAGAGAAATGTCAGTTACCTCTTTCTTAAAGTGTAGGCTTCTCACAATGGAAAATAACTATTTAGTGTGTGGTCAGCCTTTTCTGACCCATGGCTCCCCCCATCTTCCCCCCATAGCCCTGCGGGTATACTGTGCAGTGTTTCCATTCACACGTGGTAGCCATTGAGGAGGTAGCCTCAGTTCTGAGCCCTGCAGGATGAGAGGAGCGGGGCATGCTTGGTGTCTCAGAGTTCTTCTGGCCATGGAGAAGATGGGGTGCTGGGTTCAAGGGTTAGAGCACAAGTTCAAGGAAGCTGTGAGCACACTGTCTAGCCAGGCTCATCACTGCTTCTGGGATATGGGAACTACAGTTATTCTGGGTCCCACAAAAAAAGATGAAAGTAGCAGGAACACAGATAAACAAGCAGCACTGTCCCATTGCAGCATGGTCCACAGTGCCCAAAACCTAGAGCAGACCCACGTGTCTCCTAATAGAAGAACGGACTAACTGCATGTCATTTCATGCCACGCAATACTACTCTCTCCCAGAAGACTGACACGTGGATACACTGAAGGCATTACGCTGAGTGAAGTCAGTCACAGAAGGACAGATAAGAAAATACCCAGAGCAGTTAGTGTATAGTGACCGAAGTGCATTGGCTAGAGAGGGTGGCCTGGCCTCAGAGATACCAGGCAGACTCCTGGCGAGAGGAAATTTGGACCGCAGTAAGTGGTGGTGGTGTGGTGAGCTCAGTCACATGGAGAGAGTCAGGGTCACTCACATGTCCTGGTGAACCAGGTGGAATCGTGAATGGTTTGTTTTACCCTTACCACATGTTAGAAGGAAAAGGAAGAATGAACAGAGAGATGGTTAGAGATAATGTGTAGCTGGATCCCAAAGTATGAAAAGAAACCAATTAGGGTGAGATTTCACATGAAACAACAACCTTAGATTTCTGGTCTCTCGTGACGTGGAAGACTGGGTCAGCCTGGCCCTGCCTTCATGCTGCACGAGCAGGTTGTGGCTGAGGTTTTGCCTGGCCGGAACCTTCCTCCGCAGCTGGGATGGATCTGGTCTCGGATGGAGGGTGGGTTGGAAGCTTCAGGAATGAATCGCTTCTGTGTGGTTTTCAGAGGCTAGGAGTGTTTAAGGTTCTCGAGGGACCTTCTGTGAACAGGACCTGGTGAAGTATGTCTGAAAGTCATTCTTCTCAAGAGAGTGACTCTTGCAATTTTATTTTTTTAATCTTTAAAAACATTTTAGTTCAGATGAAATTTACATCGCGCCCCCCCCCCCGCCATAGCTATTTTCAAGTGCACAGTTTCATGTCACTTATTCCATTCACAGTGTTGAACAACCATGACCTCTGTCTAGTTCCAAATAATTTTCATCACCCAAAAAGAAACCCTGTAGCCATTAAGCCAGCAGTTCTCAACCTATGAGTCACGACCTCTTTGGGGGTGTAACCACCCTTTCACAGGGGTCACCCAATTCATCACAGTAGCAAAATGACAGTGATGAAGTAGCAACAAACATAATTTAATGGTTTGGGGTCCCCACCACATGAGGAATGTGGGAGGTGGGCGACTTGGGAAGGTGGAAAAGCACTGCATGAAGCAGGTGCTGTCTTGCCCTCCTCTCCTTGCCCTGCCCCTGACCGCCACTCGTCCACTTCCTGGCTGTTGAATTAGCTCCTCAGGGCTGTGTACACATCGCGGGAATCATGTAGCATGTGATGGTGGGGGCCTGGCTTCTTTCACATGGCATCATGCTTTGGAAGCTAACGTGTGCTGTGGTATGTACTGGCATGTCACTGTTTTCTAGAGTAGAGTAAAACAAGCAACTTCAAGCATTTCTTGGGAAGAGTGGAAGAACAGGGTCATGGAGCTTCTCTGGGAATGGGATGCAGCCCCTGTATTGCATTTTGCTGCTCTGGTCTTCCTCAGTGGACAGGTAGGCTCTCTCTGCCTTTTGTCTGGTATGACTCCTGTGGTCATAAACCCTTATGGGCGTGTGTTTGAAGGCCCATTGTAAATTCTCTTGAGTTTACTATGAGGGCGGATCACTGGTGCTCTGGTGGCATAGTGGTTAAAGTGCTCAGCGTCAGCCCAAAGGCCAGCAGTTCAAGTCCACCCGCTGCTCTGGTAACTATTCTGGTACTGGAAGGCCTCTGGGAACTCCATCCATCTGGGGCCCATTGAAATTGAAATGGACTCTGTGGCAGGGGGTTTGGTTTGGGTTTTTTTGTGGTGATGCTACATTTATCTTTGTGGGAAACCTGGTGCCTATATTGTATAGGACGCAGCTCAGCCCAGGGGAGGGTCTACTATATCATCTCCCTGTGGCATACTGTCGAGACAGAGGGCAGTCTCCGCAAACTGCAGGCACTCTGCAGGCCCTTCTGGCAGGGAGGTGTTGCTCTGCAGGGAGCTGGGCTGCTGGTCGGGGTTCTTGGCTTCTGATCTCAGCTTTTGGGAATTCTGTCGGAATCTCCTGGATCTTTTCACAAAGGGAACTTTTTTTTCTTCTTTTGTTAAGAACAACTTTATTTAACACACTTTTCATTTTTCTCTAACTTTTAAATCTTAACAGTTTTATTGATATATAATTCACATAACATACAATTCAATGATTTAAATAAAAAGAGTTTTGCAATCAGCATTGCAATCAATTTTAAAACATTTTCATTTTTTCATTCATTTTATTAACTCTTTATTTTCCCCTAAAAACTATTTTATTGAGAATTTCTACAGTGCTTATTACAATCCATGCATCAATTACATCAGGCATATTTGTGCATATGCTGCCATCATTCTTTTCTAGTCAGTGCTTTTCAACATGAAGGGGAGACTCTTTTTGCTCCCTACCTTTCACTAGGAGGGTTGGCAGGCTGGCAGATAGCAATTTACTCAGCTTGATCTCACTGGGTTCTGTCCGTTCCCCCACAAGAGTGAGGACCCAGCTGTGCCTTGAATTGGCATTGATGGAGTTAAAGATTCCTCTCAGAAGTAGGACCCCTAACACACCTCCTGGTTTTGGGCTCTGTAGCTTACAGCAAGCAAGCACTAGCTTGTTATAGATATTGCAGACTCACTCATCAATAGCTCTCCATGGCCAGAACATCTTGGATATAGAATTAAAAAGACTTTAGTTAAGCCAGTTAACTCTAGTATTGTCTGAGCAACTAATATCTTATACCAGAGAATGTTATAGATATTCTTCAAATAGCAGTTTTCCTTGTGCTGGGACTAAGGAAGTTGCACTGAAGGTCTAAGGGTTGTTCCTTTCTGTGTTAGATGGTGTTGGCCTTGCACATCTGAGTCTGACCATCATTACACATGTAAGTGATTGGATCAGGCGATCTTTTCGGAGACAGGGACTTGATTGTGCCAACTCTAAAGTCTCTCTCTTCCAGATTGTTCCAGCCAACTTCCAATTGGAGAGTTCCTCTGCCATTTGTTTTCCAAGCTTTCAAACAGAAGTCCAGTGGTTCAGAGCAGGGACTCTGCTACATTGCTCTAGCCCTGTTTAGACAGTGAACAAGATTCCACCTCCAAGGCTGCCCTGGAGCCTGCAAACAGCTCCTGCTCACCCTGCTCAGGCTTCCGTCCATTTCCCCTGCTCGGTGCTGGGCCAAAGGAGCCCTGTGGCACAGGGACTAAAACACTCGCTGCCAACTCAAAGGTCCACAGTTCGAAGCCTCCAACCACTCTTGGAGGTCTCCCTGGTCTGAATGGAGAGCAGAACCCCCTATTAGGAAGAATTTGGGTCCCAGAAGCTCTGTGTGAGAGCCAGTATCCCCACAAAGAATGTACCCTTGCCTCAAGACATCACAAGACATAGCCCTCAATGGGGTGAGATATGGGTACTTTCATCGATTATTATTATAGTAACCTTGGTGGCTTAGCAGGTTCACTGGAGGTGTTTGAAGACTCTGTTGCAAAAGTATGGAGGTCTCAGAAACCCACAGGGGCAGGTCTGCCTTGTGCTAAAGCGTCTCTGTGAGTCCAAATTGATTCGATGGTGGTGAGTGTGGAGCTTGGAATACCCCCTACAGTAAGTCCTCCCTAGTAGTGTAACTGTGGGTAAGTACTGCTGCCTCTGTGCCTCAGCTCTTTAGACTGTAAAATGGAGCAAGAATATCCCCAAAATGCTGGTTGCTGACATTAGCATCAGATTCTTATTGTAACTTCTCTGGTCCTGGGGAGTGGGGAGGATGAGTCCATTCATATGAGAGAATAAAAAATGTGTATGTGGAAAATTAGGATGCAGAAAATAGACTTCATCAAGTGGTACAGGTTTTGGGAAGTAATATTATTTGCAGTTTGAATATACTTACATTTGTTTGCACACATAAAATACACTCATAAGTGCATGCAGTGAGATTTTCTGTGTGAACTTACATAGACCCATGATTTTTATGCTGGCTTTTCCCATCAGGAGGAACTGTGAGCAGGACAAATGCTCTTCTTCTGAACCTGGGTGCTCCTTTAATCCAGGAAAGACCCAGGCAGTTTTCATAAACATTGAATCCATTCTGTATTGTCCCCTAGACAGACGGGTTTTGCCACGTCAGAGCTGTCTGCCGTGCTGCCATGCAGGACTGGGCAGCTGGTGGGGGGCGAGGATGGTGTGTCAGCAGCTGGTTTAGCGGCTTGCCTCTGACTTCTTTCCCCTCATATAGTGCAGGGATTGAATGTAACATTTTCAGTTTTATTAATACCCAGCACTAAAATATATGTTGGTGGCATTTGTCTAGTTGATGGTGTTGAATAGACTTTTATGAGACTTATTAAGATAGATAGAATAAAGCAGGGGAAAGGAAAAGCTGTCTCCCTGGGTTGGGTGCTGAGTTGGGCACTTGAAACTCACTGGGGATCAGGCACACTAGGTGGGGGACCTACTGGTTCTCTTGTGTCTTGTGGCCTCACTTTGGGAGTTTTTTGGATACCTCACACCCTCCCCTCATTTCCATCCTTCTCAGTTCTCTCTCTCTCTCTGACGGGGAGGTGAGATGGTGCTGCTCACAGCAATCTTGTGTGTGTGTGTGTGTGTGTGGAGGGGGGGGGGTTATAGAATGGCCCCGTGGGTTTCTGGAGCTCTAATCTTTGTGAGAATTGACCACCTTGTCTTTCACCCACAGAGCGGCTGGTGGTTTTCAACTGCTGAATAGGCTGTTAAGAGACCCATTGCACAATTTACTGGGCCTCCAGGGTCCCTTTCTCGTGCCTTCGAACAAGACATCTGGGGGTGTTTCATAAAGTTTTTGTAAAACTAAATTAAGAAATAGAAGACGCACTCCATAAACTCGTTGATGCCCCCTCCCCTTCTTCCTTCCAGTTGGCACAGTGGTTACATGTTGGGCTACCATCTCAAAGGTTAGCAGTTCAAAACCACCAGCCACTCCACAGGAGAAAAATGAGACTTTCTATTCCTGCAGTCTCAGAAGCAGGGCAGTTCTACCCTGTCCTGTGGGGTCCCATGAGTCAGCACTGGCTTGATGGCAGCAAGCTTTGCCCCGCACTCCGGCAGTGATCTTCTTCGGCTGTAGCCCGGGAGCAATGGGATCTGAGCCCTCAAGGACTCCCTGCTTCCCTTTGGGTGGTCAGTTCGTGTCCTCCTCTCCTCCCTGGTGGCATAGTGGGTACGTGTTGGGCTGCAGTGTGCATGGTTGACAGTTCGAAACCAACCAGCAGCTACTACTCAGGAGAAAGATGGGGCTTTCCACTCCCATCAATAGTTACAGTCTCAGACACCCACAGGGGGGTGCGGTGAGTCATTATGGACCCTCATTCACAGACAAGGACACAGTTACAGAAGATGAGGGTTGTCTTGTATCGTGGCAGGCTTGACAGAGAAACCCTGCCTTCAACAGGGAGGATCTAGGAGAATGTGGCTCTGATAGCTGGTGCCTGTGACCTTGGAGACACTGGGATGGAAGCGCTGCATGAAGCAGATTCAGTCCTACCAAGTGTCCCGGCTCTCCACATCCTGAGAGCACCATGCCGCTCTGCCCCGGGACTCCCTGAGCCCCTCTGTTCTGTGGTTCTGCCGAAGAAGGATGGGCCCTTGCATCCATGTAGAGGGCTTGGAAATATATTGACTTGGAAACATAATTGCTCTGGAGTGTTGTATTTTGAAGTGACACTTCTGTACACTGTAATTGAGTTGAGAGGAATACTAAGTATATTTATGTCATAATAAGAAAATGACTCTGTCTATAAGGAGAGATCCCAGAGTTTGTAGATGATTAGGTTTTATCGCAACATTTCTAGTCGTTTGTCGCCTCAGCTCAGGTTAGATCCCCATTCGTCCCCCTCCCCCTTTCACTCGCAGTGGATTCCTATAGAAGAGAGACTTCCACAGAGAGCTCCTGTTGAGGATGCCTTGGTGCCTGGTGAATGTGTTTAGAAAGTGCTCAGAGCCAGCCGGGAAGGGTTAGAACGATGTCTGTGTCTGTCCCCCCTCTGCCATCGCCATGGCCATTGGGAGGGTGGCTTCCCCTGTGCCCAGTCCTCCTCTGGGTACTTTGTATGCATCACCTCATTTGTTGGCTATCGCAAGAGCGTGAGGTCTGCTATCATTTGCTTTGTTGATACAGCAAGGGTATTGACCAGAGGTTCAGCAGTTTGTTACGGTGGGAGTAGGTGGGGATACTGGGGCTTGAACCTCACACTTGTGGAAAAGTCCCTGGGCTTGTTGTTGCTGAAGTTAGCTGTGGCAGCATTGGTCCCTGGGGGCCCCTTGGGCACCGCAGAATGAAGTGCTTCCAGGGCCTGCCCCAACTTCAGGAGCAGTTTGTGATCCATGGGGTTGAGTTTTTTGTTTGAAGCAGGCCACCAGCCTTTCTTCCTAGCCTGTCTCTATCTGGAAGCCCCATGGAAACATATTTAACACCTAGCAGCCTGCAGCCCTCCACCTGCAAGACAGGTGGTGCCATGAGGTACAGGTACACTGGCCAAGGGTTGAGCCTGAGTCTCCCTCATGGAAATCGAGAATTCCACCCTGGCACCATCAGACCCCTGATGGGACCAAGGAAGAACACATCTGTCTGCTAACTGCAAGGCCAGGCATTGGAAGAAAGGCCTTGTGGGTCTGCTTATGAAATGCCAGCACTAAAACGCCAGTGGAGCTCAGGTCAAGCCTTAGGCACACATGCAGAATCGACTTACGGAAAACTGGTGTCCTTGGTTAGGAGCCTGGTGGCATACTGGATTTCCCGCCAATCACAAGGTCATCAGTTTGAAGCTACCAGCCACTCAGTGAAGTGACATTCTACTCTTGGAATGAGTTGCAGTCTTGAAAACTCACAGGGGCAGTTCTGCCCTGTCCTCATGGGTTAGTATATCAGCATTGACTCAATGGTGGTAGGGCTCTTTCCCCGCTGATGTCAAGACTGTGCTTAATTGCACCATGCAGGGGATACATACTGTGCTTTTGGCAAAATCTCGGTGTGGAGTAGGTTGCTATGTCACCTACAGAGAGTTCTTTAACTCTCTTGGCCTGTACCAGAGCCCAGGGGACAAGGATTCCCACCTCCCAGGCTCCTCTGTTCCTGGCTGGGGAAGGAGAAGGAGCCTGTGCAGGCCATCTGCACATCACAGGGCAGCTCAAAGCCTCAGGACTCCCTGGTTCTGCCTGCGAGCACCTCTGGCCTGAGGCACTTCATTCAATGAGGTTCATGGCACAGGGCTGTGGATGCTCTCCTTTCTTTCTGCTTGATGCAGGGGCCTGGGATCCATGAGCAGCACAGCTCAGGGGTCAGGGGCTGGGCTAAGCATGGCCCTCTGCAGTACCACCTCTTGGCACGCAGGGCACAGAAGACAAGCAAAGCCTAAGGAACACTTCATTTCCTTTGTCTCCAGAGAACTTCGGAAGCAGCCACTCCTTCACTAGCGGAATCAGCATTTGGTAAGAAACCCTGTGCAGAGCCAACACATTTATCATTTGAGATGGGAGACACAGAAATGCATGATTTCTGCAGCATCTATTTTGCCAGCTCACTTCACACAAACACCAGGGGGAGGAAGGCACTACTTCACTGTCAGAACACTTAATGTTGTTCATACATTTGGGTCAGCCCACCACTCCCCCTAACATGATAACCGCCTACCCGCAAATGAGTCACTGAAACAGTCCTCCAAGAGGGAGCTCCTGTCTGGAGACTTTGGGGCAGTCTTGGTTAATTGGGATAAAAGCCAAACAGAGAGCCAGGGTGTGGGTACCCAGAGCCAGGAGAAGTACCCACTGCACAGCAAGGCTACGGGAAGTTACCAGTAGACAAAGGGCTGGTGCGTTTGTGCTGGACCTGTTGGCTAACCTTTCCCACCCCACTCACCAAACTGAAATTATGTGGAATTATAGCTTTATAGCCCTGGTGGCATAGTGGTTAGGTGTTGGGCAGCCAACTACAAGATTAGTCGGCAGTTCAAAATCACCAGTGTTTCTGAGATGCCCAGGAATGGGGGGCTTCTGTGAGTCTGGGTAGGTTGGCCAGCAGCTTGTTTATCCTGGGTGTGTGGCTCCTCTTCTCCCGGGTATTTTTATTGTCAATAACTGTATCTGCTCCTTGGAGACTGCATGCTAAACTTTCCCTCCAAGACTCTCTGGAGGGAGAAAGCCTATTGCTGAGAAAGCAGCTGCAGCCTGGCCGTGTGGCTCTGACTCCCTCAGAGCAGCCTTATCGACCAAGTATCATCAGGTCTGCAATACGGTTCTCCTGCCTCATCCAAGCTGCCATTGCATGCTAGCCACTGAAGCCAGCCTTTTTCTTGGGATGCAATGGGCCCCCAGTGCAAGTTGGCAGATGCTTAGACTGTCAGACCTGTACCTCCTCTTGTTCTAACTAGAAGTTGCCCCTCAGTCAGTTGAAACTCCCTCTCTAATCACTTAGCTTTCAACGACTCACTGCACACTCTATGCCTCAGTTTCTCCAGTGCTGGCCTCTCAGGGTAGCTTCGAGGATTAAACAAATGACTATGTGGGAGGCTTCCAGCACGGAGTTGGGCCTATGACACAGAATGGATTGCACCAAATCCGCAGGCTGCGCGAATGCAGGCTGCACCCTTACTCACATGGATGTTTAGCCAGGCCAGTCGTCTCCTCAACAGTTCTGTTGATTATGTGCCCGTATTCTTCTCTAAATAGAATGACAACACTTACATTTTCTAGTTTCCAAAATAGTATGTTTGTTGTAAAAATTGGAAAATGCAAAATAGGCAAAAACAAGAAAGATAAATAAATTTGTTGTTCTGCCTCCTGCTGTTAACATTTGGTGTGTGTCCCCCTAGCAGGGTGTGTGTATATGCTTGCATACACACATGCACTTAGATTAATAATTTAAAAGAAGAATAATCCGTTACTGCCTGTATGGCAACATGCTGTCTAGCCCTTTCTTCTACAGTCTTTTGCACAATTTGAGATAGGTGTGTGGATTCTGTTGTCTTGTTGTATCTAGTCAGTTGCTGGAGATCAAATTGCATGGTTTCCTAGTGTACGTTCATTTTTAATGGTTTTGATATGTATCACCATCCTACACTGCCAAGGGCTTGCTACTGATTAATGGCTATCATTGAGCTACTTGTCTCTTTAACATTCTTTGATTCCCACAAAATGAAATGTTTCCTGGTAAGAAAAAAGGACTGCATTATTCTGACCTGCTTCCTGCAGGCATGATTACATTTTGAAAAGGCAGAAGGTGTTTCTTTGCTTAGGGGATGGCTTTCCCAGGGTGATGAGAGAAGAGGTTCAGCTTATTTGCAAAGAGGATCCTTTGGAATCAGATCTGAAAGGAGAGTTCATAGGCTGGAAGAGGAATGGAACCAGTGACCTGAGAAGTTTGTCCCAGATCTTGAGTACTCAGCTTGGCAAAGAGCATTGTGTTAAGATTAATCAGTGAGGTCACCAGGCACAAGTAGTCCTGGGAATCTTACCGCCCTCTGTCAAGTCAGACAGACACGGGAGAAAGGAGGATACATGAAGATACTGGCATCATCATAAATGGCCAAAGTTCAATCCATGGATTCCCTTCTACGGGCCTGTTGAGAGGAGACACACGGAAGCAATAGATGTGATTGAAGAATGCGATCTGACATCAAAACCACGACCAACCCTGGTGCATAAGAAACTCAAAAAACCAAACTTACTGCCATGGAGTTGATTCCCAATCATGGTTGAAGATGTGAGGCAGCACCGAGATGGTTCTGACCCGTGGCAGCCCAGTGTGCCCCAGAAGGAGGCACAGCCAGGCCTGCACCATCTGCACAACGGCTCCTGTGCTCAAGCCCATTGCCACAGCCCTGTGTCCACCCATCTCATCGAGGGCCTTCCTCTCTTTTGCTGCCCCTCTACTTTCCAAGCATGGTGTCCTTCCCAGGTACTGGTCCAACTCACAGCTACCCTACAGGACTGGGTCTGAGTTTGGTGTCATTTGATTCACTTCTATAGCTGCAATAGTTATGCATACAAACTGCTTCCTCTGTACCCCTTGTATTAGAGGTAGGTTTGAAACAGAAATGTAGCAACCAGATACATAACCACTAGGATCAGCAGGCAGGGCTCCTGCTGGGAAAGTTGATAACCTATGATGCTCTATGGGATGGTTCTACTCTGTCCTACAGGGTCATGGTGACTCGGAAGTGACCTGATGGCACACACCACGTTTAAAAAAATATTCGAATTAAAACTTCAAGCCCCATGCACTGCCGTCAAGTTGATTCTGACTCCAGAGGTCTGTAGTCCTTAGAAGAACTGCACTCTCAGTTCCTGAGGTGGTCTATCTTTACAGAGCAGTCTGTTTGTCTTTCTCCCCCAGAGCAGGCCTAGTGCTCAACCAACCATACCACCAGACCTCCCTACTTAAAACTGTTCTGCTCTCGTCAAGATTTGCAGGCCCCAAACCAAAGCAGGGCTGCCCAGAGAGAGAACTAACTCTATGATCGTGGGTTTGGTAGGGCTTCTCTGTGAAGACATTCTATCCTTCCCCTGCTGGAGCCAGGAGATCATGTTAGGTGCAGAATGACTTTAGAAAGTGATTAATTCCAGTGACTCATGCTGTTACCTCGTATGAGTTTGGTTTGATTTGATTCACTTCTTGAACTTCATGTTTTTGGTAGTGAATCGACCTTGGATATGAGCTGGCCTCAGCTGTTAGCTCTTGATGCACATCTGGCAGGTAGCAGAAAACCACCAGGCGTTTCGGCCGCCAGTTAGTGGGTTGCTGTGAAACTTAGAGGAAGTTTTCAGTGCTATTCAGACATCAGAGGACACTATCAGATTGAGTTTGATGATCAATGTCCCACCGAGAGCCAAAAACCAAACTCACTGGCCCCGAGCTGATTCTGACTCATAGCGACCCCATAGGGCGGACTAGAACTGTCCCATTCATAGGTCTAGGAAGCCTCCTCTTTGTGCAGTGGAGCTGCGGGTGGTTTCAAACTGCTGACCTTGCAGGTAGCAGCTCAGAGCTTAACCCACTCCCCCACCAATGTCCCCACATCCCACGGCAATCCAGTCAACTTCCCAAAGGATGGGAGGATCACCCTTAGGAAGGCTGAACCTTCCCTTTCATTCCCCAAATACTGAGCTACCACATAATCGAGCTGGGTAGGAGAGAGCCACTTGGTCACACACATACTCAGAGACAATCGAGATTTTACAGTACAGGCAAATGAAAGTAAGCATGAAGCTGCATTGTTTCATTGTCCTATGAAGAGAGGAGAGGAGAGAGGAAGGGGGGAGAGAAGAGTGAAAGGATAGAGGGGGAGGGGAAGGGGGAGAGAAAATAGGGGAGAGAGAAAAAGATGAGATGGGAGAGAGAAGAGGGGAGAAAGGAAGAAAGGAGAGGGGAGAGAGGAGAAAAGAGATAGGAAAGGAGAGGAGAAGAGTAGAGAAGGGAGGAGAGACACCTTTACTTTGTGACTCAAATTCTTAAGCCTATTGAGGCAGTAATGTTGCCTATTCTGTAAGAAGATTAATTAAACCTAAATCTGTGGTTGCAAGACTTTTATTTCCATCAAGTTTGAAGATTCTCTGAGAACTTCTGTTTATGTGGGTGACATCTACTAGTATTTTTTGTACTAGGAATTGGAATCAAGAAATTGAACATTATTATATTAATTGGAAAAGCTCACAGTGTATGACATAGTCTATTTTTAAAAATGGCTTGGTTTTTAAAAATTTATTTTGTAAGGCAATTGAGCGGCATTTGTTTAGTCTTTATTTTCACAAAATCTCTTTATGAGCAGACAGCTGGGTTCTCATGTCTTCTACATACAAACTTTTAAAATGTGTTTTAGTATCATGAATAAAATCCATTCTGGAAAAAATATATAAATTATCAAGGGTTCATGAGAAAGGGAGGGTAGGAAAAATGAGCTGAGATCAAAGGTTTTAGTAGAAGAGAATGTTTTGAGAATGATGATGGCAACCTATGTATAAATGTGCTTTATACAATGGATGGATGTATGGATTGTGTTAAGAGCTGGGAGAGCCCCCAATAAAATGATTTAAAACGTAAATAAATAAAATCTATCTTCACATAGATATGTTGTTGTAAAGAGAATAATTCATGGACTCTTTGAGGGTCCCTGGAGCCCCCAGGGATTCTTGGGGCATTTCAGAATGGCTAGTTTAAACAGAGAATTGACCACTGTGTGTCATGAGTTTTACATGAAAAGTTATCTTTAGTTAAGATCATGAGTAAACTACAGGTGAAATTAGTTCAGAGGCAACAAATTTTGAAATCTTACATAAAGTGTTTCAGTATATTTTGCACTTTCTGTTTACCCATACCCCAGTGAGACCCTGTGGAAGTCCTCAGTAGACACTACTGTTGTGATTGTGGTGGTTGTGGTGATGATGATTGCGGTTGTGGTAGTGGTGGTTGCTATTGCAGTGATGGTGATGGTTGTGGTGGTAGTGGTGGCTGCTGTTGCTGTTGTGGTGGTGTTGGTGGTGGTTGTGGGATGGTGGTTGTGGGATGGTGGTTGTTTTGTGGTGGTGGTGGTTGCTGTTGCTGTGGTGGTAGTGGTGTGGTTAGTTACCTTCCACTCTGCTCCAACCCCTAAAAGTCCTATGTACAACAGAGCAAAACTTGGACTGGTCCTGAACCAACCTCATGAGAGTTGCCATGTGTGAGCCCATGGTTGCACCCACTGTGCGGCCTACTTGTTGAGGGTCTTCCTATTTTGTGCTGACCCTCCACTTCACCTGGCAGGGTGTCCTTTTCCAAGAACTATTCTTTCCAAAGAGATATCCAAAGTTTTCGAAGTGAAGTCCCACCATCCTTGCTTCTAGGGAACATTCTAATTATACTTTTTTCCAAGGTAGATTTGTTGGTTCTTTTGGCAGTCCATCATACTTTTAAATTTTGATAAATTATTTTATTGGGGGCTCTTATAAAAATTCTTGCATCAATTGTGTCAAGCGCATTTGTACATATGTTGCCATCATCCTTTTCAAAACATTTTATTTCTACTTGAGCTCTTGGTATCAGCTCCTCTTTTTTTTCTCCTCCTTTCCATACTCATGAATCCTTGATAAATTATAAATTATTATTTTCATATCTTATACTTTCCGCTGTCTCTCTACTCATGTTTCTGTTGTTGGTCAAGGAAAGGTGTAACATCAACCATTGCAATCGATGGAGGGTGGTTGGTGTAACATCGACCATTGCAATTGATTTCCCCTTTCTCCCCCCACCTTCCCCCTACCCTCATGGTATTGCTACTTCCATTATTGTTCCTGAGATTTTATTTGTCCTGGATTCCATGCATTAAGAGCTCTTATTTATACCAGTGTACATGTTCTGGTCTAGCTGTATTTGTAAGGTAGAACTGGGGTCATGATAGGGGGGTGGGTGGGTGGGTGAGGAAGCATGATGAGCTAGAGGAATGTTGTGTGTTTGTGGTGGGTGGGCACCCTATACTGCACCCTAGCTGGCTTGTCCCTTCCTTGTGATCCTTCTGTGAGGGGATGTCTAATTGTCTATAGCTGGGCTTTGGGCCTCCATTCCAATGCCCCTCATTTGCATCCAAATGGTTGTTATTTCGGATCTTCTGATACCTGATCCTGTCACCACCTCATAATCAGGCAGGGCTGGTGTGGTTCTTTCAGGTGGGCTTTGTTGCTTCTCAGCTAGATGGCCACTTGTTTACCTTCAAGACTTTAAGACCCCAGATACTATATCTTTTGATAGCCGGGTACCATCAGTTTTCTTCACCACATTTGCTTATGTACACATTTGTCATCAGCGATTGTGTCCACTGTACTTTACGTATTCTTCAACAGCACTCTAATTCCAATGCATCGACTCTTCTCCAAGCTTCCTTATTTAATGTCCAACTTTCACATGCATATGGAAGTTGGACAATAAATGTTTGGTACATTGATTTGATAGAACAAAGTTTACAGCAAATGACTCTAACATTGTAAAAAGTTTACAAGACTGTTTCTTTTGCCCTGTTGCTGTCTTGAATTGCTACTCAATTCAAGGCTCAGCAAGCTTTTTCTGTAAAGGACAAGATAAGACATAGGTTAGGTGTTGTGAACCATATGTTCTCTCACAAATTCCTGACTTTGCCCATGTAGCTGTGCAGCAACCATAGACTGTGCATAAGAAATATTCGTGCTTGTGTTCCAATAAAATAGGTTATAAAATAGGTTATACTTGGTTATTTGCTTTCTGACTCCTCCTCTGGTAATCCATCTCCACAATTACCTTCAGACCATACTTTCCCTGGATGTCAGTTCCCAAGAAGAACCAATTTTGATATGTCTTCTTAGTTGGTTTAGTTGTTTGGAAACACAGAGTACTATTTCCTAAGTCTAATGCAGACCGGCAGGTTGTAGCTTCATTTTTACTGATAGGTAGATATGCTCTGAAACCACAGGGGTGGTGTGTTTTCTGATTGTGCCTCTCATGCTACTTTCTCTCTGTTTTTTGTGGCTGTGCCTCTCATGTTCTTCTCTCTCTTTACAGAAATACAAAGAATATGAGAAGGATGTTGCCATTGAGGAAATTGATGGTCTCCAGCTTGTGAAAAAGTTGGCAAAGAACATGGAAGAGATGTTTCATAAAAAGTCGGAAGCAGTGCGAGTAAGTTCCTGTTGATTCTAAGACACAAAGGCAGCTTTAGGGAATGGACTCTGATGAAGGCTTACATGCTGTCACAGAAATTTTAAGTTCTCAAAGGGTGAATATGGATTCAGCTATTCTGTAAACATTTTTAACGCTTCAGTTTGGCTAACCAGGACAGGCCGTTACCAGGGGTGTGATTGCCCTGTTTCCATGTAGGGATCATGTGCTAACTTTAGCTCAAGTCTTCCATAGTGGCAGTGCCACTGTGGGTCTAGGCTGTGAGACCCACCCTTTCATTGGCAGATTGTCAATGCACTAAGGAACTATAAACATCTTGGAATTGAAAACCTGCTTGGTAAATGCTATCTAGAGGAAGTTGGAAGTTTTTCTTCCCTTAATTGAAACGTTTCTGCAATTTTAACTTCTGTTTTGATTGGAAAGAGGTTCCTAAAAGTTATATCATTAGCAAGGTAAATAGAAGTGCAGTGCATATGCCTGTCATGTTAGGTTTTCGAGATGGCTGCTGACTAAATGGGGTGTTTTATCTTCCTGATTTAGGATTTGTGAATGTTATAACAGCCTATTTTAATGCTTTATGGGTAGTCCCTAACTTATAAGGTATCCAAATTATGATAAGCTATGCTTATGGTTATGTTTTTTGTGGGAGATGGTGGGTACATTTTCTTGTTAGTATAATGCAGAGAAGTGTCGTTTGCAATTATTATCATCGTCATGTTAACCCATAAAGACAAATACAGATAGGAGTTTAAAAGATAGTTTTAAAATACTTTCCTCATTGCAGATGTAGTGGCATGATAAAGGCAATGATCATGTAAAGTGTGTGTGTGTGGTGGGGGGTGGGGGGTATTGGCTCAGAACCAATTCATGACAAAGTCATGAGACTGGAACCCTGTTTTGAATTGGAGTCTGTGGTGGTCACCTAATCTGGTGTCAATTTGAGGATTAAGAGTGTATGAGGTGGAGTGTAGCCTGTAAATCTGGAGATAGTCAATGAGACCTCTGTGTGGGTGTGGTCTTCTCCTGAGAATTCTGGGAAATGTGGTAATTCCTTCTTGGGGGCAGGAGACACTATTTCTCTCCTTTCACTCCCTGGGAGACACTCAACTGAACAAGGCTGGCTCCCTGGGAGACATCTCTAAGGAGAAGCCACATAGACCTACCCTGATGGAACCAGGCCCCTGAAGCCACAAAAGTCACTTGGAGACCCCTGCCAGTGCTTAGATGCTTACAGCACCACTGGATCCAAAGACTTTCCACCCACTGGCCTGCCATTGTCCTGCATTTGATGTAATTGTCTGGGCCTTGTGAATCTGAAGAGGACTTTATAGATTGGTATTGAACATATGGGCTAATATCGGACTTATGACTTTGGACTGGACTGGGTTGGGATGTTTTCTTAATATACACTTGCTCTTGTGTATACTCTTTCTTATACACATATGCGTGTCTCCATGAATTTGTTTCTCTGGTCTACCCAGACTAACACAGAGTCCAACTCTTTTGACACAGGATGCTGGAAAAGCACTTTGAATAAATCTTTATTTCTAATGTCTGGTTTGCTGACCTCTCAATTACTATCTCTAGATGTTTAAAAATAAGAGATTACTTCCCACTTTAGCTTTTCTCCTGTTCAGTGTCTCCAAGGCAAATATCTGCACTTTATTTGTAATGTAAACTTGACAATCCCACCCAGTTGCTTATCTGTCAAGCATGTTTGCATACTGTTGTGATTCAGGGAAAGATGAGAATATGCATCTGACCTGTGCTCAGTGCCTGCTTCTGTCATTCTTAAGCTTTGACCTTTGGTTGAATATTTCATCTTCATGTGCCTCCATTCCCTTCTCTCATGCACAGGGAGTGTGAAGATTAAATGATGTTCAGATTTTCAGTTACTTAGTGCAGACTTGAGCTGTGGTGGCATTTTGTTTATGAATTTGACCACTAACTAAAAGGCCAGGAGTTTGAAGCCACCAGCTCCTCTACAGGAGAAAGAAAAGACTTTCAATTTGCACAAAGAGTTAATTATCTCAGAAACCTGACAGGGTCCTTCTGAGTAAGAATTGACTTGGTAGTGGTGAGGTTTGTAAGTGCAGACCCTGCTCACAGTTGGAACTCATGGTCTTAGAGCTGCTGCTACCATCTGATTGTTCATTTAAATAAGATAAAAAGTGTGAGGGCAAAAAATCAACAATAGCCTTTTGTCTGAATTGAGCTTTTCTGTCTTTCAGCACTGGAAGCGGTAAGGCAGTGCATCCCCCACCCTCCAAGTCCTTATGTCTCTTACCTGCTGCCAGTGTGGAGACAGATACCACCACCGCCTTTAATCTATTTAAAGGAAAACCGAGAGTTTTGGGACTGTCAGAAAGACTTCTTGCAAATGAGGAGGAACTGCCCAGTCAGGCTGTTATTGTTCCTTTGCACCCCACACGTGCCATGGCATTTCCAAATATCCATCCAATTAAAGCAAGAAAGTACAAACTGGGGCAGGGGTGTAATTGGGGCTTTTTCTGATTGGATAACATTTGCAAAGTTACCGGTGGTAGGATCACAGTTGGCCACCTGTTAGAGGAGTTGGCCTCCTTAGTGAAGAGGAGGCCTCAGATGACAAGAAATGGCAGATTGTACATTTTTTAGAATGAGTTTAAAGTTACAGCTATTTTCTTCAAGTTTGAGGTTTATGTATTTGTTAAAAGAGGTTAAAAGGGCTTTTAATTAGGGCTTTCTAAAAGAGGTAGCATTCAGCATTGAAATCTTTTGTACAACACATGGATGGCAACCGTAAATGATCTCTAACCATCGGCAGTTTCCAACTGCAAAACTGAGCTGCAATGAGCAGAGCCAGACTGGATGTCCTATAAATGCTGTGTACCTCCTGAGCCGAGCCCCAGAGAGAGGGAAGAAAGAGAATGATAGAAGGTTCCTGTAACAAAATGGAGTCACTGATGCCAAAGAGGAAGGAAATCAAAACAAGACTTCATCCAGGAGATTTTTAGCAACTTCCAGGCTTTCATTTTAAAATGCTCTTCCTTGCTGCGTCTGTGATGGCCCTTCAGATCAGACAGACTCAGCCTGAACTGAAAGCAAGGCCCACCTCACTGCTGTTCTTCCTTCTGAAATGAAGGTGCCATGGGGGTGAGACCTTTAGAACATGTCACTGCCAAATGTCAAGCAAGGGAGAAAAACCACCTACAGTCTGAACAGCCTGTTGGAAACCAGTGGCATGAGTTCTTTTCTGCTGTTGTCCCTTCGCTCCTTCATCCTTTCATGCCTCTGTGCACCTGCGTGTACCTGTGCGTCTCCTTTCCAGATGTTCAGCTACATGGCTGCTTCATTCCATTGTCCTCTTGCCTCTGTGTGTTGTGGTTTTCTTAACTGCCTGAGGTCTTCTACAGGTAGAATTGCTGAAACTGCTGTGTCTTTGGATGGTTCATTTCAATCATGTGATTTGTAACGCACACACTGTTCTCTGTAGGAAGGGCTCCTGTGAGGGATGGTTACCTGCACTGCGATAATGGGGAAGCCTTGGGCAACAGGACGACCACGGCCTTCTGCTCACCGAAGGATCCCTGTGGGCGTGCTGGCTGAGCGCTCAGTTGTGGACAGAAAGGGCGAAGCTCGACCCACGAGCAGCTCCATGGGCCAGTCACTCAGCATCATGGCTTCCACCTGGAGGGACTCGTCCATTAAGTGCCACTCTTGGAGCCTCAGATTGCTGCTCTGGTCACCTGAAACCATGGATTAGCCTTCTGGTCAGACCCACAAACTCGCACCCTGGCTTGTATATACCATGGGCTGCCCATTCTCAATGCCCTGGTCTGGATGCCATTCCTCACATACACCACCTTTGGGATGGCATGGCTAAAGGTGTTTTTCTCCCCGTGTCCATATTCTGGAAGTGAGCGGAGTTTTCTGAAGAACAAGTTCGAGAACATCCTGATGGCAGCCACGTCCTCTGACTGTCAAGCTTGTGGTCCACATCCACGCTCCAGAGAGAGGAGCTGAGGATTCGCTCTGGTCACATCCTGCTCACTTTGTAGATGTCCTTGTCATGCCAGAGGTAGATGCTGTGGTCGCTGTATACACAGGACAGCACTGCTGGGGGAGGGTCAGAGATCAGTGCCACCGTCTCGGGGTAAAGTGCTGCTGTCTCCAGGCCAGCAGCCACCCCCACCCCAGGGAGAGGTGCTTGAGCATGTTGACGAGACAAGGCAGGCTATTGGCCAGGAATAAAATGAGCTCCTCACAGACACAGGGACTTCTGTAAAGATGCTGACTGCATTTTCCTGGTCCACCTGTAGGGATTGCATCTTGTGGAGTGGTTTGTGCTCTGTTCTAGAGGGTGGCTTGGAATGGAAATGAGTAGAAATGGGTTTGCTTTGTCTTATTTGTTTGCTTTGTGATTAGCAGGGTGCCTAATGATGAAGTGCTAGATGGCTAACAGGGATGTTGTCCACTCCAGTCCACCCAGAGGTGTCTTGGGAGTTAGCCTATGAACACTCAGCCCGGCTCAGTTCTACTCAGACATACATGCAGCAACCCTGACTCAGAGTCAATGCATTGGCAGCTGTTTTTCTAAGTTATGTCATTTGATGCACTTACTCACCTTCAGAATAGCCCCATGATGGAAGTGACTGTTAGTACCATGGCCTTACAAATGAGGAGACTCAGGGGCAGAGGTGAGGCAGTACCTCCTAGGCGGTTACATGGAAATGGAAAGGGGGCCTCAGACCCATGGACCCAGCATCCCCATTCTGTACTGCCAACATGCTCACAGCTGATTTCTCAATGTGTTAGTCTGGGTAAACTGGAGAAACAGATTTATAGACTTGCATATGGATATAAGGAAAAGGTTTATATACAAGAGGAATGGAACATTGAGAAAGCATCCCAGTCCAGTCCAGTTCAAAGTCATAAGTCTGATATTAACCCATATGTCCAATATCAGTCTATAAAGTCTCCTTCTGACTCACGAAATCACAGACCAGTGGGTACAGAGTCCCGATACTGATAAGGGTCTCCCCATGGCTCCTCGCTTTCAGGCTCAGGGTCCATCAATAGCATTTTGTAGTGGCAGAAGCAACTCAGCACTGGCAGGGGTCCCCTCAAGGCCTCTCCAGCTTCAGAGGTCTGGTTCTATCAGGGCAAGGCCATGTGGCCTCTCCTTCAGTTCCTGCAGCAGCTTGGACCCTGCCATCTTGTCTTGTCCATATGCTTTGTCTCTGAGACTAACTCCCAACAACTAGGGAGATAGCTTCTCATCTCCATGAGGGAAATATCGTGAGATTTCCCAGAAGTCTTTGGAGAAAGCTATGCCCACACAGAGGTGTCATTGGCTACTCAATAGCTATGTCCAGATTAGCAGGTTAGACTCCACCCCTACATCTCAATCATGAAATTAACATAAACACATGACGGCCCCATTCGAGAATGAGTTCCTGAGCCCAGCAAGACAGTTCAAGGGTTCTGGAGCTACCATTTAGATTGTTTTCATGTATGTCAATGTTTCTGTTCAGGAAGCCACCAGAGAAACATTCCAGGAAAGAATGTGAGCTGTCAAATTTTTTCCTGAACAGAATGGTGAAATCACTGATGCTTCACAAAAAGTTTATGGGGCCAGTGCCACAAAGAAATGGGTAACTTTTTACAAATATATGACAAATGGATAGCTTATATCAAGACAGGATGGTGATGTTAAAGATGAAGCCTTTTGAGGCAAACAGACTGCACACATCAGTTTTCAAGGAAACAACCACTATTGTTTATATCCTAATTGAAAAGGACCAATGATTAACCGCAGAAATAATAGCCAACACCATAGACAATTGATTACACAATTCTGATGGAAAAATTAAAGTTGAGCAAACAGTCTGAATGCTAAAATTGCCCCCAGATAAAGTGACCAGATTTTAAGTGAGACACCATTGACCAAGGGTGGGGGTGGTGGTTCTTGATTAAAAATTTGATCTATGTGGAGCAAAAAGAACTTTCATAAAATGCAAAAATAGTATTGTAATATATTTATTTTAATTTTAAAACACTGCAGGATGTTGCTAAATTGTTAAAAAGCGGGACATCTGATCACCTTACCTCCGACCAACTGAAGACAGAGGAGAGCTTCCAATGGAGATTTTAAACAGTTGGGGTCAAAATTCTAAAACTTTTCTCAGAAGGCTTGCAATGGTAGCTAAGACATGGACTACCAGGATAGTCCTGAAGGCAAAGCACAAGACAATGGCTGGAGGGAAACCCAGGCTGCATGGCCCTATGGAGACAAGTCTGGGGCTCCTGAAGGTACAGAGAGAGGTAGAAGAAAACCCATCTCAAGCAGTTCAAGAAGGAAGAAACTGTTTTCAAACGATTGTGGTAGCAGTCGTACAATCATGCTCCTGTGATTGACTGTGTCTATCTGTTTTAGCTCCCCATAAAATGGTTTAGAAAACAAAGCCAAAAAATAACTGGAGTGGTATAATCAAAGCAAAAACAGAACCAGCCATGAACAGTGGCTGTACCAGTTTTGGGGGATGCTCGTAGCATTTGTTGACTTTTTGGAGGGACAATGATAATATATACTCACACCTCCACACATACTCACTCTGACACACACTGACATACACCTACACACATATATACACACATACTTTCTTGCACACAAGCACACACTCACACACTGACACACACAGCAACCCGCTTATACACTCACACACACACTCATACTTTCTCACACACGTGCATACAGACACACACACACTCACTCTGACACACACTGATGTACACATACTCATGCACATACATATATGCACACATATTTTCTTATACACAAGCACACTGACACACACACCAACCCACTTATACAGTCACACACACATACATACTCACACACCCATACTGTCTCACACATATGCACACAGACACGCTGGCATACACTTCCACACTTTCACTGCCAATACACACACACTAACCCACTCATACACACACTCATACTTTCTCACACACACATATACACATGTGCATGTGCATGTGCGCGCGCGCGCACACACACACACACACACACTTTGTAAGATCTAGAATCCCTGGTGGTGTAGTAGGCTAAGGTGTGGGCTGGTAACTAAAAAGCTAGCTCTGTGAAACCATCAATGGTTTCCTGGGGTAAAGACCAGGCTCTCTCCTTACTCGTTTGTCTCAAGGTGGAGGTTAGGGAAACAGCTGAGCAGCCTCCATAGAACTCCCATTTCTCTCTTCCTCGGGGTATCATGTTAGAGGGATTTGTTGACTCAGCTGTCAGTGCTCACCTGCCTTGCGTTCCCCCCGGGGCTGGGCACTGTATTCGTGCATCTCACTTCATGCTCATATCAGCCCCGGGAGGGCAGGAGGCCTGGGGCTCAGGGGAGTGCTCTTTTGATGCAGGGAAAATGGAAGGCTTACATGAAGCCTTACCCACTCGTGCTGCTGCACCAGAAAAGCCAGGGGACCCACTTTAACAAATGGCCAGTTGTTTTCCTCCAGTTCAGGAGGCTGTCAGGCCAAGCTCAGGGATGTGGTGGCTTGCTCTTCCCTGGGTCAAATGTTCTCATCTGATGTCTTAGAAAGACACTGGGTTCAGTAACCTAACAAAGAAAACTCTATTTCCTGTGGTATTCGCTACCTAAGTATAGGGATTGGGATTCTCATTCATACTTTGGTAATCTGTTCTATTCCACCTGTAACAACTGCAGAGTCTCTGTGCGTCCCTGTGGGTGGTGAGTTTAGCACAATGCCTGGTAAACAGAAAGCCAAACTGAAACCACTGTCATCGAGTAGGTACAAGTGCTTCCTAGGGTTTCCGAGATTGTCAGTATGCCCGGGAACAGCCAGCAGTTATCTTCCCCCTGAGATGCAGCTGATGACATCACAACCACAGGGCTTTTGGAAGAACCAGGAGTGGCCTTTGAGAGCCCCCTGGTTGCTGATATGTCTGCGACCAGGCTGGCAGTGGGCATGGCCATTTCTCTGACCATCTGACTCCCTCTCATGAGTAGGAAGGATTGCAGTGACCCGCAGTGCTTGCGAGCATGCAGAGTAAGGGCCCTAGCTCCCCCATGTGCCCATGCATTCCAGTGGGAGCCCTGCACACTGGGCCTGTCCTCTCCTGAACCAAACCCTTCCTCACAGCCATGGAGTCACTGCTGAGTCAAAGCAACTCCCTGTGGGTTTCTGAGACTGTCACTGTTTACAGGAGTACAAAGTCCAGTCTTTCTCTCAAGCTGCTGGTTTTGAACTGCTGACCAGGTGGATCACAGCCCAACATGTAACCACTCTGCCACCAGGGCTCCTCCAGGAACCTCCAGGAAGTCTTAAGGTATATGAGGCCCTACAGGGGCCTACAGCTTCATGGTCCTCACTGACCTGGGAGCAGGTGTGCTTGTAGGGTTCAGTAGCTCACAGCGGGGTATCTCAGTGCAGGAACCTTCTCTTGGAGAGCTCTGCTCCATTCCTGGCTTACATCCCACGTGCTCATGGGGGTGGGAATTAGGAGCAGAGAGGGAGCCATGGAAGAAAACATCACACACACACACACACACACACACACACACACAAGGGGGCTTCAAAAACAGGGCAGCCAAATCCCTGTTCCTTTTTAGCTCCATTTTCCCAGGAATTTGTTGAAGCTGTCATATGTACGTATAGGAGGGGTTTCAAAAAGTCCATGGAAACACACAATGGAAAGACAATAGCATTTTTCCAAATATTTTTGAATCTGTGTGTATGGATGGAAAAAAAAAACCAAACTGACTTACGAACAACATTGATTATTGAGATTTCCATCACTGTAGGTGAGATATTTATGAGACCAGCAGTTGCAATTCAGAAAATGTCAGTAATGACCCCTTCCATCTGCAAAGGTTGGTTCCCTCAATGCTAGACAAATAAGGGAGAAGGTAGCATGGTCTCCGGCCCTCCCACTCAGTCCTCACGTCTTCCCTGTGACTCAGGGTTGATCTTTTCCTCTCTTCTGGCTTGATTCCATCATCTCCCCATCACTTTCCCCAGTTATTAGCTGAATCAGAGTGGTTTTATCCTACTTGTCCCCTATTTGAATTACTCTCCACTATGCAATTATCCTATCACCCAAGGTCATCTTTTCTCCGTCAGATGTCTGAAGTGAATGTTAAGTCAAAGGGGCTTGCCCATGACATGACCTCTGTCATCTGGTTGGTCAGGGATGAGCTGTACCTTGTTTTCCTTTTTCTTCATTCTGGCAGATTACACATCACCTGAGCTTTAAGAGTTGCCCCTCTTAATGCACCCCTCCCCACTTGTTGCGTTTTTGAACCAATATTTTCTAGCACTTTCCAATCCATTGGTGATTGAAATAAATCTTTAAAGTCTACACTTTAAAGCCAGCTTTAGAACATTTGGATGTAAAATCTAATGGGGTTCCAGGCAGCCTTGCTGTTGCTTGTTTTTGTGTAAAGCAAAGCAAGATTGTCCAAAGGCATCACTTTCCCAACTCTTGTTCAGAGATACCAAGCCCTTTGTTGATGTTATTGAGACATATGTCAAGTTTTAAGTCCCTGTGAATAGACAAGAAATGCTATCAGTTTGTTTTTAGTTCATGAACATCTTTACAGAGACACTCCCCTGGCAGGACGCGGAGGGGGTGATGCCTCTCAGCCCTCTGACAACTGTGGGGTCCTTAATAAGGGACACATCACCGTGCTTGTTTGCCTCTGCATCAGAGCTGGAGCCCCTCTGGGACGTGGAGGGAGATGGACCCCAAACCCCCCTATCTTCTCAGAGACTCAGCTTAAGATCTTTTTCCTGATGTTGAGAGCAAGGAGAGCAAAGAAGCATTTGCATTCCCTTCCCATGGTCACACAGACAATCTGCCATCTTTCTGTTTGAACCTGGCCTTTTCTAGGAGTGACAAGAGCCCCAGAGTGGTGCAAACACTTATGCTTTTAGCAAAGAATGCAAAGGTGAGTGCTTCAGGCGCACCTTGGAAGAGAAGTCTGGCAATGTACTTGTTAAGGAATCAGCCATGGAAAAGCTTCTGACATAAGTTCTACTCTGACACTCACAGGGCCACCATAACTCGGAATTGACGTCACAGAACCTGGTTTGTTTTTATTGTGTGTCTGTCTTGGGGTGGGGGGCTGGGGGAGACAGGAACAGCACAAGCCATGAACCAGTGGGAAGGACCATTCAAGGCCATAGGGAGTTCTGAGTCCATGATTTATCTGTTTATTCAATGTAAATCTGGAAATAAGTGAAATAGGATCAAGCTTATTTACAGGTAAGAGCTTCATGGTGCTTTCAAAATATATTAAATATCTTATCCTAGAAGCAGCTCTGTAAGATGTGGCCTAGTCATCTTCAGCATCTCTGAGTAAGAGAGGTCCTTTGCAGCAGACCTTCGCCTGACCTGGGGAAGGTATGGCCCTGGGCTTTGGGTACCATCCGTGCCACCATGATGAGCAGCATGATGCGGTGGTGGTGGGCTGGGCTGGTAGATCAGCCAGGAGACAGCCACAGGACTTAAGAACATTGATGAAACTAGGCTAGTGCTCTCCGAATGGTACAGACAGTGAATTCTCCAGGCTGCATTCTGCCTTTGGTTGTGCAGGATGGTCCTGCCATTGCACTGAGGTGGCTGCCGTGGTGATCTTTGCCTGTCTTCCCAGGGGGCTGTGGAGTTACGTAGTTACATGTCGTGCTCAAGATCTGTTCTATTTGCCCACCCTTCCCCAAGCTGAAACACCTTCCACAGGGGGTGCTGTACGAATGTTTTCTGAATTGCTAGCATGTTGAGCAGATCCCCCAAAGGCAAACATTAAACATTTTGTTTCCTACCAAATTAATTTATCTCTAAATTCAGGTTTGTTTGTTTTTATAACAATGGGTTTTTAAAAAATAGTTAGCTATGTTAAAAAGAGCAAAAAACAAGCAAACCACTTCCACTGAGCACCTATGAATCACACTCAACTCACTCATGGGAGAGTATTGTTCTTTTTAGACCTTGAATAAGACATTTAATATATTTTGAAAGCACCACGAAGCTCTTACCTGTAAATAAACTTAATCCTGTTTCACTTATTTACAGATTTACATTGATAAGAAGATAAATCAGGTACTTGGAAAAAGCATTTCACTTAAAAAGAAATATCCTGGCTTCTTGGGAAGAGCTCAGAGAGAGGATTTTATTTTAAGCACCCCCCCTTCTTATAGCTACCTGCTGTTCATTGCAGAACTGATTCCCATTATAGCTGTACTGGGGAAAGTAATTGCTGTTGTACAGTAATTCAATTTCAGTGCATTCACGCATCAGTTCACCAATAGGGGTTTTATCGGTGGAAACCTGGGACTTGAAAGCTTTTTATCGAGAAATTCCACATGCAGCAAGATGCTTTTCCTAGGTAACAAATATCAGTATTTGCATTTAATAAACATTTACTTTCTCAGAAAAATGGATTTTCCCTCCTGCAGTAGAGATTTCCTCTAGTCTCCCCCCCTCCCCCCCCAAGCTTGGGGGCGATGCCAGTGACTTCTTCTCACAGCCTGCATGACAGACACAGGGCTACATGTGTGAGGAGAAAGCACCTCTCGGTTCTCATGTGAACAGACGGCGGGCGAGGTGTGAAAGGCAGGACATGCACCCAAGCCCAGCCTGCGCTCTACCTAGAGTACGAGTCATGCACAGGGCTAGCATCTAGCGGGTGGTATGCATTTGTTGGTTTAAGAAAATCTCCCCCGTCTGTAGGCATGAAATGGTTGACTTTGCCTGCTGTTCAAAGGTACTGATTGGCTTGGCAGTGAAAGCAGCCATTTTCTCCCTAAACTTGAAAATTAGCAAAAGGTCCTTCAGATTTCACAGACTCTCTATCACAACAGCCTAGATCTTAGGGACTCTGGATGTTACAAGTCCAACATGAGTTGTGGAGACCTTGGGCTGAATATCCTGCCTTTCGTGGACCTGTCCACAGCTCCCAGGCAGTCGACATGTCTGTACACCTGGAAAAGATGCTTGTCTCCTCCTGGGTGTCCTTTTCTGATCTCATCTCAAAATTGCAAAATGCGTTCCTTAAAAGAGGGGTCAATTTGTTGCCCCCCCCCCCCAAAAAAAAAGTTTTGAAGCCATAGATTAAAAAGAAGAGAGTATTATTGAAGTTAACTTATCTTGTGGCCTACTTCCCTACCCCCCTCTTTCAAATCGGATGGATGCATGTGTAAGAAAATGTGGAGTAGAACCTCCAAGTCAGAGGAAACTTTAAAAGTAGCAGTCACCTGGATTTACTAGTCTTAATGATGTAGGTTAATGGTCATGGGCAAAACCACATGTAGCATCTTGGTCTTCATGGGGTTTTACCCCAAGTCAGGTTCCGATGTCCTGCCCACTTTGAGAGTCAGCCATTGCCTGGGTCCTAGTGCAGAACTGCTTCTGGGTAAGAGAAGAAAGAAGGTTATGTCCTTTCATCTTGTGTCTCCTATGGCTCTTCCTTTCCCATCACTCTCAACTAGTGGCTGTTGGGGTGACTCAGGAAGCAGTAACCCAGCTTTCCTCCCTGTTCTCCTGATATTCTCCTGATACTGAACGGCGGAACACACTCCACTTTGTAGCTAGATCAACTGTACTGCACCCTCACGAACTCACATTTGTGACTTGACAAGCTCTCTGTTTTGGGAACTTTATGGAAGACTGAGTTTGGTACTTTCTATGTAGGTCCCTGTAGTTGCTTGCATTGTTGATTGACCAAATGTAAACCTACATCCTACTTCTTGGAATTTTTGGATGTGGTTATTCCTGAATAAGGAGTTTTGTAGGTGTAATGGAGTTTGGAACCTTAAGATAAAGAGAACATAAATTTAATGACAGTCTCCTTAGAAGGGAAAAGTGTTTGGGGATTTGAAACAGATGAAAGAAGCACAAGATGAGAGACCAAAGCAAGGTGCGAGAGGGCTGTGAAGGAGGTGATGGAGGCGGAAGTTAGTGCCACGTGGCTGAGAATGGAGACAGAAGCCGAGGTGAGAGTGACTGGTTGTGAGCCTCTGTGAGCATGGTGGCTGCTCACTATAATTTGTGAGGGGGGGGGGGTGCATGCGGTGACTTCTTCAAGGATCTGGGACAATATAGCCTGACTGAAACCTTGATTTCAAACTTCTGATCACCAGAACTACGAAAGAATCATTTTTAAAAAATCAAACCTCTTAGTTTATGGTAATTTGTTGCAGCAGCCACAAGAAGCTAGTTCCTTCGTGCATGTTTGCTCATATTTTTGGTGTATGTACAAGTAATGCATGCTTAAGGGTAATAAAGGCAGAAAAGAAATATTTAGAAACAAAGGAGAAAGAAAGTATTATAGCACCAAGAGGAATTAAGAGACATGTAAAACTTTTCATGTCTTGGTTCTTTAAACATCTTAGTTCTCTATTCTTTTTTTATTGTTTTTTTTTCTGATTAATCACTATGCTTTAATTATGTTCAATTTGTAACAATGAAGATATATCCTGCATTTCAAATATTTACATTATGATTCATAGCAGTAGCAAAATTACAGTGAAGTAATAACAAAAATAATTTTATGGTTGGAGGGCACCACAACATGAGGAACTGTATTTATGGGTCGCGGCCAGAGGAAGGTTGAGAACCACTGCATTAAGCCCTCACTCACCAGTACCAGCTAAAGTCACCATCTGAGACCACCCAGACACCTCGTGGAAGACAAGTCTGGTCATCTGCTTCCTTCGCTCACAACTTTCACAATCGTATTGCGCAACCATACTCTGCACTCACACAGTTGTCTTGGTAGCATCTAATAGCAGCCACTTCCTAGAATAGCCTCCTTTGTTGCTCTTTCTTTTAACATATTTTCTCTACATACAACTAAATATTCATCATAGTTAGCTGAGTGTAAAAATTATAAAGTAAAGGAAGCTATAAGGCCATCTTTCATCTTCAGTAGGATAACACAGTGTTATGTTAAGATTGGCATGTTTGGGTTATGATGTTGATGAAAAGTATTGAATACGGAGTCTTCCTTAAAAGCAAGAATGACAAGACTTTATCCTACTTGTTTGTTGTCAGAAAGGACCTATCTCTGGAGAACGGTATCATGCTTCATAGATTCATGAAAAGGAGGAAGATCTTCAACAAGATGAATTGACACAGTGACAGCAACAATGGATTCAAATATGGCAGCAATGATTGTCACTGGTGGTGTTGCTAGGTACCATCAGCTTGGTTCGACTCATAGCAACAAGAGAAAAGAACACCGTCGGATCATGCACCATCCTCACCACAATACTCACATATGAGTCCATTGTTGCAGTCAATGTGTCAGCCCCATCTCATAGAGAGATTTCCTTTCTTTCACTGTCCTTCCAATGTTCCTTCTGCTTTCAGCAGGAATAGCTCTCTCCTGATAATGTCCAAAATAAGTGAGACAAAGTCTTACCCTCCTTGTCTCTGTACTTCTTCCAAGACAGATCTAGTTGTTCCTTTCATAGCCCATGCTATTTTCAATATTCCTTGATAATAACATAGTTTGGATGGCACAAGACTGGGAAAATACAATTCTGTTATGCATAAGTTCTTGAGAAGTTTGAATTGATTTTAGGATGCCTAAAATAACAGCATAACTAATTAGATGTCCTATAGTTTGAGAAAGTAACCCAACAGAAATGGTATTTAAATTGCAATACAGTCAGTGTTGAAACAATCACCTAGAACAGTGATAAACAGCTTACTTTGATACCCAGCTTCCTACATCTAGGTTTATTTGATCTTTATATATGACATATTGCTCAACGAGGGAAACTCAGCATCTTACTTTTTTCACCATACTCCACGTTTCCCAAAATGATTTAGATAGTTGAAGCTGATACCAAAGAAGGTAAAATACAAAAAGATAAAGTTTAGGAAAATAATCTAGATAGCTGTGGGGGATAGTCTGCTAAGGTTAGGCTGCCAGTGTTCACAACATGCTTTCAATATTTTCTTTTTTTATATTAAAAATCATTTTATTGGGGGCTTGTACATTGTTTTCACAATACATAAATAAGCATACTATGCCAAGCACCTTCACATGTCTCCTGCTGTTATCATTCTCCAAACATCCACCTTTCCCCTTCAGCCCTGATACCCCTTTCCCCTCTTCCTCTGCTCTCCTTCCCCACCAGCCCTCAATACTTTATAAATTTTTATTGTTCTGTCATATCTTAAACTGCCCGACCTCTGCCCCAACCCTCTCCTTTGATGTCTGTCCTTCAACTAAGAGCTTATGTGTATATCCTTGCAGTTGGTTCTGTCTCTCGTCTCTGTACCCCACCTTCTCTCCATCCATCCAGCAGCTCCAATCTCACCACTGGCCCGAGGCTCATCCGTCTTGGTTTCCCCATATCTCCAGATCCCCTCTCTACCAGTGTACCTTCTTCAGTCCATCTGGATTTGTAAGGTAGAGTTGGGACCATGATAGTTGGGGGGAGGAAGGCTTCAGGAACTAGAAGAAAGTTGTATGCATCATCACTGCCTGGCTGCACCTTAACTGGTCTGTCTCCTCCCCGTGATTCCCCTGTATAGGGGTGACCAATTACCCACCAGTGGGCCTTAGGTCCCCACCCTGCTCACCTCTCATTCGTAATGATGTGATTCTTGTTCTTTGATGCTTGATACCTGCTCCCTTCGCCCCCTCTTGATCACACAGGCTGGTGTGCTTCTTCCATGTGGGCTGTGCTGTTTCTGTGCTGAATGGTGACTTGTTTATCTTCAAGTCTTTGAGACTCTAGACATTCAATCTTTTGGTAGCTGGGCACCATCCCTTTCTTCTACTCCATTTGCCTCTGTAACCAATTGTCTTCAGCGATCATATGGGGGGGTCAATTGATCCATTGATTTTGATTTTTTTTCTTTGGTGCCTGACACCTGATTGTTTCAGCACCTCATGATCGCACAGGCAAGTGAGCTTCTTTTATGGTGGGTTTTGTTGCTCCTGAGCTAGATGGCTGCTTGTTTATGCTCAAGCCTTTAAGATCCTAGATGCTGTATCTTTTGATAGCTGAGCACCATCATCTTTCTTCACCACTCTTGCTCATGCTCCTACATGCCCTCAGTGGGTGCCTTGGGGATGTGCACACAGTAATATGTGAGTTCTCTATATTTGATGTGTTTCTTTTTCCCTTTGTGCATTTGTGTGTACATACTTTCTATAACATTGGATTATCTAATTGTATGTGGCATCTATTTTATTTATTTTTTAATTTACAATATGATATGGTTGCCTTTCAATACCAAGGAATACTTATTTCTATCCCTTTTTTGTTTGTTTGTTTGTTTGTTTTTGGGCATCACTGCTCTCTGGTGGTGGGAGTAGGAGGCCCAGCCCCACTGCTGGAATTTGAACCTCCGTCCCAGTGGGCCGCAATCCCGCACACAACCACTACGCCACCGAGGCTCAGCCCTTTCTATCCCTTTTTAATGACTATATAATAGTCTGCTTTCTGAATGTCCCAGTCAAGCAGTTTTCATGATGACCATGAACATCATAGCCAGTGCTCTGCTACTTTATGTGGTAGTGTGATAATTTCCCTGGCATACAAGCTTTCATGCACTCATTGCTGCATGCAGGAAGGTGAAATCTGGGCTTTTGGTTCACCTTCCCATCTGTGCCTCCACATAAAATGTATCTGCTATACTCTTGCCATAGACTTGGGATGAGGGTGGGGTGGGGGGGGAGAGTTATTTCTCTATGCTCTTTCTTAGTAGTGATTCATACCAGCCTTCTGATCTTTGTCAACATTATAGGCAAGTAGTAGCACCTTACTATACTTAATTTTCTTAAATGATTCTCTGAGGTTGGCACAGAAGACTTCGTTTGGCTCTTCACTTACCCATCACCAGGATCCTAGGAAAAATGCTTGATGCCACAAGCAAAAGGCAGTTTCACAGCAAGGGAGACCACCCAGGGAAGGATCTCCATGATCCTGCTTCCAGGTGTGCCACCCATGCCCCAGGGTACAAAGCCCCATGCTACCCTTTCCCTCTCTCCGACTGGCAGGGGAGAGCCAAGTGCCTGAAGAATGGCCTTGCTGGAGAGAAAAAGATTGACCTATAGCAGACTGCCTTAAGTGAAAGGCCAGTGGTTTGCCAAGTTGTCTGGAAACATCAATGACTTAGCACCTGTGGCCAGTGGCAATGGTTCTTGGAGTGTTTCAAGTTTCCTACTGTGAGAGAAAGCTATTAGGACCATGGGAAACTGAGCTTGGTGAGACCCTTCCCACGGGAGAAGGGCCCTATTCCCAGCTGATCCTTGTTCTGGACACCAGTGCTATTTATTCATTTCTGATCATCCTATCACATAATATGTAAAGTTGGCTATCTTTTGATGCTTATTGAGGAATTCTCCTTCCTCTTTTTAAAATACATTGCCTCTTAATATCTTTCTCATTAATTACACCAAGCACAAACCAAACTCACTGCCTGTGAGTGGATTCTGACGTCTAACAAGACCATAGGGCAGACTGGAACTGCCCCTATGGATGGCCCAGGCAGTAACTCTTAACACGAGCAAGAAGCCTCTACTTTTTCCCAAGGAGTGGCTATGGTTTCAAACTGCTGACCTTGCAGTTAGCATGCCAATTCATAACCTCCCCCTCCACAGGGCTCCTCCCTAATTATGGAGTGCTCTTTATTTTCATTGTCCTGGCATGCTCCCTCTACTACAGCCCAGTGCTTCCCAGAGTGTCTGACTGTCAGTTAAGTGCTCAACAAGCATTTATTGATTAACTTTCTCTTGGAGTTAGGATGACTTCAGGTCAGGGTAGTGCAGAATACACATCTTCTCTTCGGCCAGAGAACTCCTTGGTAGAGAAAGAGGAAGAAAGTGTTTTCCCTCCTTGAGTTAAATGCAGAGAACCAAAGCCCTTGTCTGATGAGTGCAAATAAATGAGCCATCCACATGCCTCCCCAGGTCAGTCTTGGGGTCTGACTCTCTGCATCAGCACACTTGAGCCCCTCAAGAGCTCCCTCTAGCAACTGGATAATTGGAGGAATTGAGCTGGGACAGAAATCAGGCCAACTGCTTTAAGTGCAAAGACAAGGTTCATGGTTCTCTACAGAGGGACCAAACAAAGAATGCTTCCTTTTTTCCCCTCTGTTCTTTCCCTCCCCTGTCTTTTTCTTCCTTCTTTTCTTTGTTCTTTACTAATAGAAGCCTATGGAAGATGTTTTTTTTTAATTGCCTTTCTGTGAAATATAAAAGACTGGACTGGAACTGGTTGAGAAAGAGGTTTTACCCTGGAATGGGGAAGGAGAGGGAAGTGAAGATAGTTACCAGGGAGGAGGTGACAGCAGGTTAGTGGATGGATTTCCTCTCCTCAGTGTCCTCTGTGCTTGGCTGGTGGGGCCATTTGATCTTCATCCTCAGGCTGCTGCTGACTGCCAGTCTTGTCTGTCCATACTGCAGGTGGTGCCATGGACAGCTCCTTGCCCCTGAGAAACTGGACAAGCTGATGTTATGAGCAAGTTGAGGAAGGTGCCTATACATTTGGGAGTGTGGACTCCGCAGGGCTGTCATGAAGGGGACATTGGGAGAGGTGCTGAACGTCCTTGTTAGGCTCTCCCCGTGGGGACTTGGTGTTGTCCAGTGGTTCAACAGCTGGGTCAGGGCACCTCTCTCAAACCTGAGCTCTGCCGACAAGCCCTGTCACCGCTGCCTTTCATAACATCTGTTCATTTCCTTGCTGTAAGTTAGAGCCGTTCTGTTTACTCGGTGTTCCCTGGTTTGTGGGGCGCCAATGTATCAGGGCAGGACCATGGCAGCCGTCGTGTTTGCCATTCTAGCCGCAGGGCCCAGCCAGGCCCATCCTTGAATGTTAGTCTATGGGTGAACTCAGCACACTGGCAATGTTGGCACCACGAGGGTCAGCATCCCAGGCTGAGGGAGGCAGCCCAGTCACCAAAACATCCCTGTTTGAGATCGCCTGGGTCAAAACCCCTCCAAATGAGTCATTCCTCTGTTTCAAAGTGTTGTTTTGATTTGTTGTATTTTTCACAAATAAATAAATGAATTTTGTGCCCAAAGAGAAATGTCATTAAAGTCATTTTCCCTTTTTTACTGCATATTTTTGTCTCTGTGTACAGTCCAGTTTTGAAAGAGTCTTGTCACTTTGGTCAAGACCAATAAGCCTGAAAAACCCTGTGTGAAATGACAGGGCCAGCTCCGCCCTTCCCAAGCAATCATTACAGCCCATTAGGGGCCACCTGGAGACACAGCCAGGCCTCATGCTTTCTGATGTCCTTGCCTGTGCTCATGGGCAGAGCTGGGCATTTGTCTGCAGGAGGCAGAAAGAAGTGGAGGGCACTTAGTCTGGACTCAAGTGGCACACATCAGGGTTGTAAGGAGATGCTGGCCACCATTCTAATTTTCTGACAATTGCATTGCTGTTTCCAAACAGCAGACCAGGTAGAAAAGTAATGCCACTTAATTTATACTGCCCATGAGAGAAAGAGATCTTAAAAGATTTGTGGGTGACAGAGGGGCCATGGGGGAAGGAATGAGTCACTAGGGTGCAGTAAAGCATTAATGAAACACTATCTTCCTCTAGGTCCTTCACCCCCCACTATCATGACCCAGTGCTGCTTCTCAATTCAGACTAGACCGGAACATGTACACAGGTATAGATAAGAGATGGAAGCTCACGACACACAGAATCCAGGAACAGTGATACCAAAACAGTAGGAGGAAGAGGGGGAGAGAAAGGGAGACAGGGAAAACCAATCTTAATGATCAGCACATAACCATGTACCCCTCTTCAGGGGGAAGAACAACAGAAAATATGGAGGGAGGGGAGACAGCTGCTATTGTGAGAGATGAAAATAATAACAATGTACAATCTATCAGGGGTTATTAGGATGGGGTGGGGGGAAAAGGAGCTGATACCAAGGGCTTGATAGAAAGTAAATGTCCAAAAAAAAATGAAGGCAACATATGTACAAGGATACCTGATTTAATTGATGTATGGATTGTGATAAGACTTATATGAGCCCCCAATAAAATGACTTAAAAAAGAGATTTGGGTTTAGCACACAATGGTGGTGAGTCAGTGAAGGCTTGCCATCCAAATGACAGAGGGAAGCCATTGCAACAGCAATAATAAAAAGACCATTAGCTTTTTGTTTTGTGGTACAGGGCTTTGTATACATATTAGGTAAATTACTGGCCATGTTTGAAAGGCTTTCAGCAATATTTAGAGTGGGTGTGTGCTATGTTTGACTGCACACACATGTAAAATATCGCAGGCAGCATTGGTTATGTTTTTCAGGTCTTGATTTTGCTCTGTTTCCCATATGGAGGTGAGGAGCAGCTGGTCTAGCAAACACAGTGAGATTATTTACGTTTTCTAAATTAGGTGACAAGGGGAAAATGAAAAGGTACTTAGGAATTCATTGGCATTTCATTTGTACAACATTCCGCAGAGAGATGACAACCCTTGCGAGTAATCAGACTCTTTGTTAAAAATCAGCTGGGATAACGTTTACTGTGAATCCCAGGCTGTACTGGCTGCTGAAACAGAAAATGCAGATTGTTATGTACTATCAAAGACAAATGTGGATTTCCTTTTCTTCTGTGCTTTTTAATTAATTTCGTGTATGTTAGTTGGTGTGGAAAATCACATATTGGGAGTGTGCTTCCAGAACTCCCCTCCAGGTATACCCCAAGACTCAGCTCCACCTGGTCACTTGTTCCCCAGGAGCTCCATCAAGAGGAGCTTCTTTGGGCATCCTTTCAACGTTGGCTCCTCAGTGGGGAGTGTATTTATTAATAGTCCAGCAGCAGTAGCCAGTGAGGAGGTGTCCTGTGGTCCCAAGCACACGTCTTCAAAAACATGGAGCTGGGAGAGGGGAATACACAGGACTAGCTGCAGAGAGCTGGTGCCACAGCCCTGACAGGAGAACCTTCCATCTGGCCAGAGAGCCATGGCCACAGGCAACTGTTTGACTAGACAAATGACCCCATGGGGTCAGGAAGCCTGTCTCCAGGAGAGCTTGTCCCAAAGGGTTGAGTGCACACACCCTTGCAGCAGTGAGTGGCTGCTCTCATCCTGTGACCTTGGTCTGTGTCTCTGGTCAGGCTGCTGAGGTCAGAACTGGCACAGAAGGTTTAGCTCTAGGAGATTTGGCCCAGCTTCTTGCCTTGGAGAGAGTAATTAGCAGATGGGGTCCCAGGCCATTCTCCTACAGCTGTGTGTAGAGAGAAGGGAGGGGACAGTGCCAGGGCCTATGAGGCATGACTTCTCACTCTCCTATTAATTGCCTCCATGAGGGCAGGTGGGGGAAAAAAGGGGGGAATTAGATCAGAGTTGTAAACTTTGGCCTCAGGGCCACTCTGTTTCACTTGGTCAATGGCGGTTTTCAGGGAGCAGGTGGGGAACTGAAGACAGTCACATAGAAATCTGAAGGGATTTAAAAGAGGCAGAGCCAATCCTTAGGAAATTGGGAGATCGCTCCCCTGAGTCCCCATTAGCATGACTCCAGGGTTGTGTGCCCTGAACATGTCACCTTTGGTGCCTCTCAGGCTGAGCAAAGCATTGGCTGTGCTGTCTCCCTCCAGTTCAGGAAGATCTGCAGGGAGCATGGCTGGGTCGCAGCCCTATGAAGCCAGAAGGCTTCAAGCAGGGTGCTCATGAATTTTAGAACTCACATTACAGAAAGGAGAGCCAGTGTGCTTGTCACTGTGGTAGTTGTCCACAGCCGACTATGAAGTGCCGTCTCTAGTCGGACACCAGTCTATGCTTTATAGGCATGATCTCATGTCTTTGTTACAGCCAATGGGAGTATGTTCTGGGTTGGGGTTGGTGGGCGTTGGCTCATCCAACATAGAGCAGGAAAGCCTTGGTAAAGGGGCCTGGGATTTTGTTTGTTTGAGTGGGCCTATTTCTGAGGGGTTTCCTCCCCCTTACCATTCTGGATGTCAGTGCTTGTTTTATGCTCTTATCCATCAGATGCTTTGTTTCATTGTGTGTTTTCTCCTGATGACAAATACCAACTGCTGTATGGACGGAGTTCCCAGTCTGGTCTCTGTGACAGATTGAGGAAGCAAAGACCCAGAGTGAGCCTTCAGGCCGCCCCCACCCCACCCCCACACACTTACCCCAGGGAATAATGACTGAGATGGGATCTCTCTCCCTGGGGAAAGGGATGAACAATGCCTCCAGTAGTCACATTCGAGCCATGAAGCACTTATCTCTCTGGGCAGGCACCTTACAGGAAAAAATAATCATTCATCAAACTTCCTTGTAGGAAAGAAAAAAAGAGAGAGAGCATTAAGCCTTCAACAATGATACCTTAAAGAGCTCACTGTGGCAGGAGTGAGACAATAAAGAAGTTATTATAGCAGAATTAACAGGAAGAAATTAGCCCAACATATACTTCCTTTTTATCACAGTGTGGTGCATTTACATATTTTGAAATCCCACATCTGCATAGTCAATGACTTTAAATTAGATTCTTGCCTTTCCTCTCTGATGTTTGTCATGTGTGTAACTTGTCTTAATAACGGAGTTGTTAGCATTAAAAAAAAAACAGTTATCTAATCATTTGCTGGCTCCTGGAAAAAATAACAGTTTTCAACCTTTATTGAGATATAATCCACGCACCATACAATGCACTCATTGAAGGTACACAAGCCAGTGGCTTTTATTGTATTCACAGTTAGGTTCCTATCACCATAAGCACTTTCAGCTTGTCATTCCCAGAAACAAAGTATGAGTTCTGCAGCTATCACTCTCCATGGTCTCCAATCCTCCTCTACTGTCTATCTCTATAGATTGCCTGCTTTGAGCATTTATACAAAGGGAATTATACAGTAGATAGTCTTTTGTCAGTGACTTCTCTGATGGGGCACAAGGCTTTTAAGTTTTATCCACATTGGTTGGACATTTTATCCATCCCTCAGTTGTGGTTAATTCATTCACCGTCACTTTGGGATTGTTATGCAGAACGCTGCTTTAACATTGGTATGCAAATTTCTTTGTGGACAAATGTTTTCATTTCTCTTGTGTACTTCTAAAAATACCCTTTTGGGAATTACCGGGCTAATTTCCTAAGTGATGGCACAATTTTATATCCCCACCAGCAGCATATTAGGGTTCTAGCTGAATCATCTTGGGAAACACTTGTTATTATCTGTGTCTTTACTGTCCTTGTCTAGTGAGTGAGAAGTAGTACCTGTGGTCTGGGTTGCAGTTCTGCTATGGTTAATGATGTCAAGCACCTTCCCGTGTGCTTATTAGAGATTTTCCTTCCAGACACCATGCATTTCATAAGTGGGTTGTTTGTCCTTTTGAGATTAAATTGTAAGAGTGCTTGGTATGTTTTATCCAAATCCCTGATGTGCAACCATTTCTTCCCATTTGGGGGACTGTCTTTTCACTTTTCTAATGATATCTTTTCTAGGATAAAAGTTTAAAGACTTGATAAAATCTGTTACTGTTTTCCCCTGTGATCTTTTTCTTTTAAAAATTTTAATTTTTTATTAAGTGATCACTTTGTTGGGGCTCTTACAATGCATTGCATCGCACACATGGACAGCACCCGGCATACTTGTATCTGTGTTGCAGCCATTCTTTGCTAGATGTTCGCTTTCTATTGAGTCCTTGGTTTCTGCTCTTCTCCCCTGCCCCACTGTGACCCCTAATAGATGATAAATTATTATTATTTTCATATCCCACACTGATTGCTGTCTCCCTTCCCCCATGGTTTCTGTTGCTCTTCCCCCTGGAGGGGTGTGTGTGGTTTTGTGTTGATCATAGCAATTAATTCCTTCTTCCTCCTCTCTTCTCTCCTTCTTCCCCCTACCCTTCTGGTACCACTACTCCCATTCCTGGATTTCATGTGTCATGAGCTCTTGTGTGTGTGTGTGTGTGTGTGTGTGTGGTGAGCTCTTATCTATACATGTCTACATGCTCCAGTCTAGTCCAAAATGAGAAATAACACAGGGGTCATTATAGTGGGGGTGTAGATACATTAATTCATAAATGTACATATATGGCAATTCTCTGAGGTAGTGGACAGACTTTGGGCCTCTGCTCATACCCTCCCTCAATACAAAAACATTTTGTTTTGACAAACTGCTCACCATTCTGTCACAATCGCTGAAGACAAAATGAGTACATAAGCAAACGTGGTGAAGAAAGTTGATGGTGCCCAGCTATTAAAAGATACAGTGTCTGTGCTGAGCCCTGGTGGAGAAGTAGTTGTGTGCGGGGCTGCAGCCCACAGGGTTGGCAGTTCATATCCAGCAGCAGCTCTCCAGGAGAAGGCTGGGCCTCCTAATCCCACAAGGGGGCAGTGAATACCACAGAAAAAAACTCCCCAAACAAAAAACAAACAAGATACAGTGTCTGAGTCTTAAAGGCTTGAAGTTAAACAAGCAGCCATCCAGCAGAGAAGCAACAAGCTCACATGGAAGGAGCACACCGGTGAACCAGTGCAATCATGAGGTATTATCAGGACCAAGTAAAAGCCATAACAAACAAACAAACAAACAAATAAACAAAAAAATGTTGTTGAGAATGAGTAAGGTTAGAGCAGACACCCAAAGTTCATCTGTAGACAATGGAATATCGCCCCCCCCCCCCCCCCCCCAGAAGGGTCACAAGAAAGTGATGAATCAACTAGGGGACAGTAAAGCACCAATGAAACACACACTATTTCCTTATGCTTTTGATGTCATATCACAGAAATCATCCCTTAATCCAAGGCCTTCCCCCCCCCCCCATGATTTTATTGGGGGCTCTTATGGCTCTTATAACATTCAAAACATCATTTGTATCATGTATATTTGAGCACATGTTGTAATATTCATTTCCAAATATTTCCTACTTGAGCCCTTGGTATAAACTCCTCTTTCCCTCTCCCTTTTTTAAAAATAAATCATTTTATCGGGGGCTCATACAACTCCCATCATGATCCATACATACATCAATTGTATGCAGGCCATATTTACACACTTATTGCCATCACCACTCTCAAAATACCCTCCCTCCACTTAGGCCCCCAGAACCAGCATCCCATATTTTCCATCCCTTCTCCTCCCCCTTCTCCATGAACCCTTAATAATTTACAAATTGTTATTGCCTTTTCATATCATACACATCCAATGTGCCCCTTCACTCACTTCCCTGTTGTCCATGCTCCAGAGAGGAGGTTATATGTAGATCTCTGAAATTGGTTCGCCTTTTCTTTTTTTAATTAATTTTATTGAGGGCTCTTACAGCTATTATAACATTCCATACATCATCTGTATCAAGCACATTTGCACACATGTTGCCACATTCATTTCTAAACATTTTCTACTTGAGCTCTTGGTATAAGCTCCTCTTCCCCTCCCCCCCCCTTTTTAAATGAATCATTTTATTGGGTACTCATACACCTCCCCTCATGATCCATACATACATCAATTGTATGCAGGCCCCATTTGCACACTTGTTGCCATCATCACTCTCAAAACATCCTCCTTCCACTTAGGCCCCCAGTACGAGCTCCCCATATTTCCCTTCCCCCATCTCCTATGAAACTTTAATAATTTACAAATTGTTATTGCTTTTTCATATTGCACAATGTCCAATGTGTCCCTTCACTCACTTCTCTGTTGGCCATGCCCCAGAAAGGAGGTTATATGTAGATCTCTGAAATGGTTCCCCCTTTCTACTCCACCAACCCTCCACCCTCCCAACATCACCACTCCCATCACTAGTCTTGAGGGAACATCTATCCTAAGTTCCCCATGTTTCTGACTCCAGGGTACATCCCCTGTCCTAGATGGACTTGTCTGGGAGAATTGGGAGCATGATATTGAGTGGGAAGAAGCATCTGAGAACTAGAGGAAAGATGCATATTTCATTGTTACTACACTGTACTTTAACTGGCTCATCTCCTCCCTGCAAACCCTCTGGAAGAGGATGTCACTTCACCTATTGATGGGCTTTGGGTCGCCAATCTGTACTCCCCCCTATTTATAATGATATAATTTTAGTTTTGTGATGCCTGACACCAGATCCTTTCAACACCTTGTGGTCACACAGGCTGGTGTGCTTCTTCCATGTGGGCTTTGTTGCTTCTGAGCTAGACGGCTGCTTGTTTACTCAGACCTTTAAGACCCGAGACGCTACATCTTTTGGTAGCCAGGCATCATCAGCTTTCTGTACCACCTTTGCTTATATACACATTTGTCTTCAGTGATCGTGTTGGGAAGGTGAGCATTATGAAATGGCAATTTAATAAAACAAATTGTTCTTGCACTGAGGAAGTACTTGAGTAGAGGTCCAATGCCCATCTGCTGATCTATTACTAAGCCTATAAGTATATGTTTGTTGATCTATTTCCCCGATCGTCACATATAAATATATGCACCTATGTACCTGCCTGTATTTAAACCTCTATAAATGCTCTTTACCCCCCAGTTCTTTCCTCTCTTTCTTTTTACTTTCCTCTTGTCCCACTGTTATGCTCAGCCTCCATTTGGGTTTCTGGGTCCCCTTTTCTATTCCACCATCCCTCCACCCAATCCAAGGTCTGAAAGATTTGGGCATAGGCTTTCTTTCAAACAGTGTGCAGTTTCAGTTCTTACATTTAAGTCTTTGATTCATGTTGAAAAGAAGTGCTGTATCTTGCCAGTCCCACCTCATTCTTTTCATGTCAATATCAATCATCCCAGCACCACTTGTTGAAAAGTACTCTTGTAATTTGTGACGGATGTGACTTTAGCCTGATGATGCCTTCTGGTGGACATGACTTTCTCATGAGGATTCTGGGCACTTCTTCTTTTCCTGAAGGTAGGTCATGTTCTCTCTCTCTTTCTCTTTCTCTCTCTCTCTCTCTCTCTCTCTCTCTCTCTGCTTTGTGTTGCTACTGAGGAGATTCACCCAGGAGCTGGAGGAGCCAGGTGGACATGTTTCCACCACCATTGGATCCACAAAACTTTTCATGCACTGGCCTGTGATCTTCCTGCATTTGGCATCATTTCATGTGCTGTATGAGTCTGAGGGGAATGTATGGACTAGTATCAGACATATCAGACTTATGGACTTGATCTGGACTAGGCTGGGATATTTTCTCAATATACAATTGGTCTTTGAAATAAAGTTTTCTCTTACACAAATGTGTCTCTGAATTTGTTTCTCTAGTCAACCCGGACTAACACAACCCCTGATGCTATTATCCTAGGAGCCATATCACTCTAGCTAGCAATCACAACATCACACTTGTGCTAACTCTGACAAGTATGTCAAGTCCTTTTTTAATGTCACCTGCCCCTGGGGATTTGTGGGTAGTCTGTTTTACACATGAAGTAAGTGAGAGGTGCTTCCATATTACAAAGAGGAAATATTTTGAATTCTAATCTTGGCTATTATCTTTTGATTCACATTGAATTAAAACCGCTTAAGTACTGACTGCCAGGGTCTATGATCTGGGCTAATGACTTCAGATGAGCCACCTCATCACTTGCAGAGTCTGAAGTTCATCAGAGTGACCTTAGATTATGGTTCAGATGAAGGGTTCCCCCTTCCCTCCTGTAGTAGGCTGCACTTCAGTGACTTCATGGGTGATGACGGTGTTCTTGCTACACAACCCACACTCCAAGTAGCGGGGGTGTAGCTCGCTGATGGTCAGAGCTGGCTGTGGAATTTATGGCAGCATTGTATGTTTGCTTGTGTTGGGGGTGGTGGGGACAATCACTCATTCAATGACTTCAAGTCTACTCTGACCTCGTAGGACAGCTTGTAGATTTTCCTGTGGGTTTCTGTGATTTTAACTCTTTGCGGGAGTTGAAAGTCTTATAATTCTTCTGAGGAGTGGTTGGTGGTTTCGAATTGCTGACCTTAAGGTTAGCATTCTAAAGGGCAACTACTCCTGCAATCAGCAGGGCTCCTTGGAGTTAGGATAGACGATATAAACCATACTGACTCCTAGGCCCCTTCCCAGGGATTCTAATTCATTTAGTAGTCTAGACAAGAGGATTTAAACACACCATCTCTTCTTCCCCATCAGTGCCCCCCTGGATGTTGGATCATGCAATCCTGCATGGGCTTCATACATGATCCTGTTGGAGTCTCCCCTGAACTCCACAGGGAATTAGGTAAGCCCCCACTTTAGAGAGGTTTGAGCACTGGTAGCCTAGTGGGTTAAGTATTGCACTGCTAATTGGAAGGGCTATAGTTCAAACCCACCAATTGTTCCTTGGGAGTCAGAAGAAGCTTTCTGAACCAGCAAAGCCTCAGAAACCCTGTGGAATAGCCCTATCTGCCCTACTGTTGGGATGACCAGTGACTTGGAACTGAGCCCATGGACAGTGGGTGTGGTTTGCCATTGAGGGAGGTTCTTGGACTGGGAGAGTCTCATCACCTTCTCCAAGGTTCCACTACTGCTAGCTGGCGGTGTGGCATCCCCGTGCAGGCCTGTCTGATAGAGAATGTGCCCAGCTCTCAGCTCGCACACTGTGCCTTACACAGGTTGCCTTACTGGTGGCAATTTGAAAACAAGATGTGATGACATCTTTTGGCAAGAGTGAGTCTTAGAGGGTCCAGTGACTCCTGTGCCCTTTCCACAGCTTCTCCAAGCAGTGGCAGCCTGAGATACAGGCGAGCCCATGCTGGCATGTGCACTTAGTTGTTGCCATCCAGATATGGGGTCACAGTTTTGCAAATTAAGTCCCAGTTCTCAGATCCACCTGGTTACCACAGCAGGGATGGAATGGGGTTAATGATGTTTGAACTAATGCCTCTGGGGAGTGGGACAAAATGCTCATGTCTTTGAGAATTCCTGACATTTCAAGGAGGATACAATAAAGGCTTGAGGGCAGAGGTGTATTTGTCTCTGCTTCTATCCTAAGCTGCCGTCTCTTGATATGCTCCACCATGTATGGCCAGCGGATGGTGTTTATAGGCTGTGGTGGGAGATAGAAGTTGGAGGGATGGGAGCTCATGTGTGTAGCAGTGGGCAGGGGAGGGAAAGCAGAACTAAGCCATCACCTGAAATATAGTAGAGGGTCGTGTGCTCCAGGCAGAGGAAAAGCATGTTGGAAGCTGAGAGTGGGCTGAGATGGAAGAAGGATGGCGTGTGTGTGTGTGTGTGTGTGTGTGTGTGTGTGTGTAGACAAAGAACCAACTACAGGGGAGGCACAGAGGGGGTTCTGGGCCTGGGATGTGGGGATTCACTAGTTGTTTGAATGCCTCCCTCCCACGCTCAAGGTAGTGCTTGTCCATTGACTCCCCAGTACCTGGCTTAGTAAGCAGGTGACCCTCCTGGGAGGAGTTGGGTGGCCTCCTAACAACACTGGAAGCAGTGGGTAGATGGGTTGGCATTCCCATTGTGCCCTTCTCGTTCACTGCCTCCCTTTCACTTTGTGCCCGAGACAGCACTGCCATAGTCCTTGGGTTTCTCTGGATGTTTGATTTGTATCCGGACACCTCTCCCTCTGAAGTGCTTTGGCTTCTCATTCCTGGAAGTGGGGCTGTACTGTGGCTGCTCCAGGTCCTAGGAGGAGGCTCGGCTCCATGTTTGCTCAGCCCCGCTCCCCCAGGGGAGTGCACTTTGCTAGCTGGAGAGCAGATGCTATTTTCACACAACTGGAGTATGTGCCTGGGGAGCACCCAGGTTCCGGGGTAGTGGAGGGGAGGGCTGGGAAGTTACCGCAGCCTCTTTTGTTATAGAAAGTCTGTTCTCAGAGGAAACACCTCGCCTGCCTCTGAAATTTTCACCTGCATTTAAGAGAAGGCTCAGACTTGGATTGTGCTCTTGTGAAGAGTAGGCCATCACATGGCAGCCCTGAAGGTGCTGTGAGTTAGGGTTGGGCTGACAACTAAAAGATCTGGGGTTCAAACCGCTCAACTACTCATTGGGAGAAGGACGAGGTTTTTTGCTCCACTATTAATAAGTACCGTGTGCGAAACTCTAAGGAGCCATCCCTCCAGTCCTGTAGGGGCACTGTGAGCCAGAACCCACCATCCAGTCCGACAGGGTTGCTTGGTTTGGCACGAGACAGTTGTAGCAGTGGAGAGTGGAGTGGCTGAGGGGCAGCACTAGAAGGACCCAAACTAAACCAAGCCCCTGCTAGTACATTGATTCCAACTCACAGCGATCTTGCCGGCCTCCAGAGACTAGTCTTTAGGGGAGCAGACAGTCTCATCTTTCTTTCAAGGAGCAGCCAGTGGGTATGAACTGCTGATCTTGCAGTTCTCAGCCCAGTGCCCAAACCACAGTGGCACAAGGGCTCTCATGGTCACCCTTTAATCTTCGGAGCCAGAATCCCTTTGTCACCAACACTGTGTCTTTGCTCAGTTTCTGCAATGGCTTCTTGAAGCACGGTCCCTTTGCCTTAGTGGCCCCAGTGACTTGAGAAGGCAGGCTTACTCCCTCTTGTAGAGGTAAGAGCCCAAGGGCCAGTGCCCACACCTTCTGTTTCACCCCCCAGAGTTATCCTGCACTCAGGTATTTGAGTGAGCTCTTAGGAAACTAGTGTGTTTCATCTTTGAAAGGAGGTACCTTATTTGTCACACCATAAGATTCACTTTTTTTCCCCACCAAAGTGTGTACGGGAAGGGGGTGAGGGGAAAAAAAGGGTGTGTCTTATGGTCCGAAGGTGTGGTACCCCAGAAAATTTGCTTATGATCCCATGTATCCGCTTACTGTCTGCTGCTGTTTGCAGCAGCTGTGGATTGCTGTGCATTCCAAGGGAAGTCCCACCTCCTTGAGTCTCACTGTCAGCAGGTCACATGATCAGCACAGCGCATGTCTCTCTTCATCTGTTAATAAAAGTGATGATGGTTCTTAGCACCAATGTTGAGTTAATGCTGTTAAATATTACCTTATTTTGCTTTATTTAAATAAATATTTTAGTATACTGGTACTATTTGGTTCAAATACTTTTTTCTTGTTTTCCTGTTCTAAAAACTGGTGCATTTTATGGTCCAAAAAGTATGGTATATGAAGGGAGGCACCCTTCCCAAACCCAGAATTGTGCTGGGTTTCTTTTTAGTATATATGCTGCCAAGGTGAGCATGAGCAGAGCTTTCTTAATACACATTTTTCCCACTAGGTGAACTTCGAGCAACTCTCTCTGAATTAGTGTACTTAGTGGCAGATTCTCTCTGGTTATAGTGATTTTTTTTTTCATAAAAGTAGTTTCACTTGACCTTTGCTTTTTGTGATGGCCAATTTCAGAGAACAGTGTGCGGCTATGAAATTTTGTTTCCTGTTTGATAAAAATGACACAGAAACTGTTGTGATGTTGAACACAGCTTACAAGGGCACCGCTATGGGGGAAAAACTCAAGTGTACAAGTGGTTTTCCGATTTCCAAAAAGGTGAAATGCCAGTTGATAGCAAATCTTGTTCTGGATATCCATCAACTTCCTAAATAGATGAAAATGTTGACTCATAGTATATTTGGGGTTAATTCCACCAGTTCAAACTGTTAATTGAGCTTTCTATTTAGAATTTCTGAAAATATGGTGTAACAGGGTATAACAAGAAAAGGTCTGGGCAAATAGGAACTGGATTTGCCTCCACAACAATCTCCTGTTCAAGCAGCCATCTCATTGTGCTAGTTTTTTGGTTTTTTTTTGCAAAAACAGCATGCCTGTCTTGCCCTATGTATTCGATTCACCTGACCTCTCTCTATGTGACTTCTTTTTGTCTACTCGAATGCAGAGAGACATGAAAGGACAATGATTTGTGATGTAGAAAAGGTGAGGAATGAGGGAGGTGCTGTCAGCCATCCAAACAGATGAGCTTGAAAATTTTTTCCAGGAATTGTAGATTCGACAAATGTAATGGAGAGTACTTTGAAGGTGGTAAGGTTGTTTTGTAAAGCAAATTGGATATATAGCTTTGAAAAAACATCCATTTGGGGGCGGGTACCCCTTCATTTGTGGTTGGGCACTGGCTGTGAGGCTTTAACCTCTTCACCTTCAGTACCCCTATCTGTAAAATGGGCATGATGGCATGTGACAGGCACTATGACCATTCAGATTCAGATAGGGTTTTTCCATTTCAAAGGTAGAGATGCTCATGCATCTGACTTCTGAACCAATGGGAGGATCAAGTGAGAAAGCTCAGATGCAGCATTAGCCCAGGGGCTGGGACATAGTGAACATGCTTAAAAGGCTATTTTTTTTAATTTAAAACATGCATTTGCCTATTACTTAGCATTGCTTTTGCAGTCAACACTGACAATTTGTACCTGTCAAAAATGTTGCAAAACATCTTATAAGTACTATTATCACAACAGAGAAATTAAGTTAAACTACTAATTACAAGGAGTGTTCTAAGCAAATAAATTTATAGCCATGATCTCATGGATGTGATGAGGAAAGCCAACCACCATTCCTTAACAAAATACAAAACTTTCCATCATGCATAGTTTACAGGTCTCTTTAAAAGCTGGATGTTCACAAAAAGATGCAACAAACAATTTAAAGTTGGCAAGTGCTTTCACACAGATGCTGAATTAGTTTGATTATTTAGCTACCTTTGTGATACAATGTATTTATAATCTAATGGGAAGTAGTAGACACTCCATGAATATTATTGTTCAATTTCTTTTTCTTTTCCTTCTGGGCACAGTTATTTCACTATATTACTGGAATCAAAGAGAGCTAACTTTGCTCAGAGACCACTTCCATTTCCTATTTGAAATAGTCAAGCCAATGAGATGACAAAAATAGGTTATTAAAATAACTCCACGTAGTGTTGCATAGAAGCTCTAACTGGGTCCGCATTGTGATTAAGCACCAGGATTCGAGATTTTCCAGGTGGCAACTGAGTTGAGTTCTAAGTACTTAGTAAGAAAACACATGCATGAATTGGGACTATACGCTGAGATGATTACTCTTCAGACATACCTTATTTGTTGGAGGAGAGTAAGTAAAACAAAGAATATGTAAGGTGCATACTCCTTCCCACAACGTGTAACATATGTACAGAAGTCACGCGTTCTTAAGAATGCAGAAAGGTGTGTACTATAAATCCGTCTTAGCACTTTTGTGTTGTCATTACATGCCATTTTACAAATATCAAAAGCCAGCCCTTGATCTCAGATGCATTCTGTCTTTTTTCTTTTTTCAATGATTTTATTGGGGGTTCTTACAGCTCTTATAATATTCAATACATCATTTGTATCAAACATATTTATACACATGTTGCCATCTTCATTTCCAAATATTTTCTACTTGAGTCCTTGGTATAAACTCCTCTTTCCTCCTCCTTTTTTTTAAATAAATCATTTTATTGGGGGTTCATAAAACTTCTGCCATGATCCATATATACATCAATTGCATGCAGACCATATTTACACACTTGTTGCCATCATCACTCTCAAAACATCCTCCCTCCACTTAGGCCCTTAGTAACAGCTCCCCATATTTCCCCTCCCCCCCTCCCCCTTTCATGAGTCCTTAATAATTTATAAATTGTTATTACTTTTTCATATTGTATACTGCCCAATGTGTCCCTTCACTCACTTCCCTGTTGTCTGTACCCCAGAGAGGAGGTTATATGTAGATCCCTGAAATTGGTTTTCCCTTTTTTTAAAATTTTTTTTTTATTAAGTCATTTTATTGGGGGCTCGTACATTGCTTTTCACAATACATAAATAAACATACTGTGGCAGGCACCTTCACATGTCCGCTGCCATCATTGTTCTCCAATCATCTGCCTTTTTCCTTGAGTCCCTAGCATCAGCTTTTCCATCTCTTCCCCCCTTCCCCTGCTCTCTCCTTCCCAGCAACCCTCAATACTCTGTAAGTTATTATTGTTCTGTCATATCTTACACCGCCTGACCTCTCCTCCAATCCACTCCCCTGATGCCTGTCCTTCAAATAGGAGCTTATGTGTATATCCTAGCAGTTGGTTCCGTCCCTCTACCCCACCTTCTCTTCACCCCTCCAGCAGCTCCAATCTAACCACTGGTCCAAAGGGGCTCATCCATCCTGGTTTCCCCATATCTCCAGCTACCCTCTCCACCAGTGTACCTTCTTTAGTCCATCTGGACTTGTAAGGTAGAGTTTGGACCATGATAGTTGGTGGGGAGGAAGGCTTCAGGAACTAGAGGAAACTTGTATGCATCATCACTGCCCGACTGCCCCTTGACTGGTCTGTCTCTTCCCTGTGACTCCCCTGTAAAGTCGTGACCAAATACCCACCAGTGGGCCTTAAGACCCCACCCTGCTCTTCCCCCCATTTGTAATGATGTCATTCTTGTTCTTTGATGCTCGATACCTGCTCCCTACAGGCCTCTGAATCACACATGCTGGTGTGCTTCTTCCATGTGGGTTTTGCTGTTTCTGCGCTGAATGGCAACTCGATTATCTTCAAGTCTTTGACACTCCAGACATTCAATCATTTGTTAGCTGGGTACCATCGTTTCTTCTACTCTGTTTGCCTCTGTATCTATTTGTCTTCAGCGATATTGGGAGTCAATTGGTCCATCGATTTTGATTTTCGTTCTATTATTTGTATTTGGTTATGTAACTACATGTCTCATGCAGCTGGCATGTGGAAATGGGCTCCGGGGCTGGTGCTGGTCTCCCGCAGTTCAAGCCAACCCATTTACTGGCTAGATACACTTCCCAATTCCCAGCAGTGTCCATGGCCTTTATTTCTTTATGTGAAAAGTACCAGTTGTCCTGCTTATCAAATGGAGCTAGTCGGAGAGGCACATGAGGAAATTTATAGCAAGCATTTTGGCCCCCTGCCTGACACACAGGGCATCTACAGAGAAGTGGTAATGACTACAGTAACTAGTACTCTCTGTATAATCAGTCAGCAAGTGTGGATGTGATGGAACACTGAATAGTAATGCTTGAGGAGGTCTTTACAAATTCATTTCTTTGGATGTTTGTGTTCACGGCTGCCACTGGCAAATCACACTGTGGATTAAGATAGTGGACTACTAGCCTCAAGCGCAGGGATTTGAAGCATCAGTTTCTGCTCGGGAGAAAAATGAGGCTTTCTGCACTCATTAAGATTGGCAGTGTCAGAAACCTTATGTCAGTTCATGGTGAATTGGAATTGACATAACAGTGGATTTGATTTTTTGGGGGGTGAGGGTTGGTCATCATCTAATGGATACTTCCATGACACTTAGGGTTCAGAGGACTGACATAGACTGAGTTCAAGAAGTACTGTAGATGGCCAACCCTTTCTTCTTACTCTGCCTTAGTCTAGCAGCTCTGATGAACCCTGCTCAGTTGCCTAGCAACATGCAAACCTCCACAGACCAGATGGAAGATGGCTACACTTAAGGTGACTTGGCTGGGAAGGAAACTTGGCTCTCCCACATGAAAGGTAGGAATTCTGCCACGAAACCAGTTCTTCAGTGGCTTAGAAGCTATGTCCCTGTTGTGGGATCACAACCTAAGGGACTTAGGTTTGCAAAGTGGTCATGGGAGCTGGGAGTTTTACCTAGACCCTTCTTGTCAGTGTCAGTCGTGTCATTAGGGTGCTGTGACTCCTTTTCCAGGGAGAGCCGGCATTGCCTTCTCTAAAGGAGCGCTGGGCCACCGCATGAGGCAGAGGTGGAACAATCATGCGAAGCAGCACCACAGGTTATTGAGCAGTAATGTCAGGATACACAAGGGACAGACCTCCAGCGGGTCTGAGACTCTGCCCTGAGCTGGAAGCCCTTTTTATGTGTCCTGCAGGGGCTGTTGAGCTCACGGTGGGGGTTTTATTAAAAAAAAAAAAAAAGGCAGTGGTCTCATTGGCTGAGACCCAAATAAGTCCTCCCTTGAAAAAGTCCTGGGTGGTCAGGCTCACAACTCTGGTATGTGGTGACGCATCAGCTGGACTGGTCTGGTGGCCTTCCTTGCCCTTTTCAGAAGTGAAGCTCCTCTCCTCTCCTCAGACCAACTCCCTCAGGAGACGGTCAGTTGGCAGGCTGGCTTAGGTGTCCATCAGCCTCTGGTAGCTCCCTCTGGCTGAAAGCAGATTTAGGACAGGCCTCTGCTTATCGTGTTCCCTTGGGGCTTCTTAGAGACAAGCTGAGCTTGGCTTGGCCCTCTTGCTGCCCTTGATCATCAGA
>PVJH01015530.1:0-53262 GCA_004026705.1 Nesogale talazaci
TAAGAGAAGTAACGTGCACCCATTCTGATAGAAATGGTAGAGTCGAGAGGCAGCCATTCCCGGTATTGAGAGCGTGGTGAGATGATAGCCTCTAAGACCTTCGGAAGCAGAGAACAGAAGGAAGGAGTAGGTGGGGCTCCACATGAGAGCCAATTGAGTGGTTGGTTCCCTTCCCATTCTGACACCTGGTGACCCAGTGTATTGCAGAAGATTTCACATCTGGAACTTCTCAGAAGTAGATTCCCAGCCCTTCTGAGGCACCTCTGGTTGCAGCCAAATCTCCGTCCTTTAAGTTAGCAGCTGAGCGTGATCACCTTGTCCATTGCCTCAGGTGTAAATGCCCCGAGCCAAGGTAGGTTGTGGCTTTGAGAAGCACACTTGTTTTGTTGTGTTAATGTGAACTTAAGTTGCTGGAGCAAGACCCAAACATTCAGCTATTGTGTGTGTGAGGTGAGAGAAAAGCTGGAGACGGGAAATTATTGTTAGCAGCTACTTTGGGTTATGGAAAGAACCAGAAAGCTAATCCAGCTCATCAGTAGTCATGAAAAGACACTGCACAGAGTGTGTGTGCTAGGTCTTTTGATACACACCATCTGCACAGATTTCCTGAGAAATGTGGTCGTATTTCCTTGACGTGGGGCCTGGAACTGCTAGTCTGGCCCTCTGCTCTCACGTTTGGGAAAGGTAGAATGGACTCTGAGATGCACATTTTAATGAGGCTATCCTGAGTGACAAAATGAAGCAAGGCCTAGATTGTTGGGAGGGAGGAAAAGAACGTGTGTGTGTGTGTGTGTGTGTGTGTGTGTGAGAGAGAGAGAGAGAGAGAGAAATGGCTTGGATGGAAGGGGGCAGGGTGAAGAGAGGAGTTAATCTGTGACTCACATTCTAGGAACCGCAATTTGTATTCCGCTGGGACAGAGCCCTGTATACACCTAAATTAAGCACCCTCTATAAGGGAAATTTTACTGAGTTCTTTTTGCTAAGCATCATTCTTGGCTGATTTTGGGATTCTGTGTTCTATTCAGCTGTACATTGCATGAGATGTCCCAGATCCCACCATCACCACCCATCCCCACAGAGGGAGGGGTATGGGACAAAAAGCATATTAGAAATACCTGCTAATGACTAAAGATACTCTATAGGCCACGTTACAATACACAGCACTACAAGACAGGGTTTATCAAAACAGTTTTTCAGATGGGGAGTCTAAGGGGAAAAGTACTTAAGCATCTCCCTAAGGACATATATTGCTAGTAAGTGACAGGAATGTCACTAGACCCTTGGTCTGAAGTCATCTAGCATACAATCTCTTCCCATGCCTCCTACATGATTCATGATTCATTTTTCTCTGTAAAACAAACTCCAGTAACATCAATAAGGTCCCCATGTGACCAAGATACTCAGGCATAAAGAAAGATGATAATGAAAAGTACATACAACTTGGGGATTGTCTGTGAACCTTAGTTTGCCAAAAGTCCTCTCGACACGAACCTTGGGTTTCTTTGAGATGTTGGTCCTTCCCAGAGGCTGGCATGTTTGTCCAGTCCCCAAACTTCCCCTGGTCTTCTCCAGTGTTTTCCTGTCTTACTCTGGGACCAGCAGGCTGTGCTCTACTTGCAGTTGAATGGTCCGGGATCACCTGCCTTCTCCTAATAAAGATAAGGGTGCTACAGCAAAGTATGGTGAAGAAAGCAGATGGTGTCCTATCAATTGGAATAATGTCTGGGGTCCTTAATGGCTTGTATTCAAACAAGCATCCACTTAAGTGGGGAATCAACTACGTCCACAGGGGAGGAGCACAACAGCCTGTGTGATCCAAAGATGATAACAAAATCCAGATATAAAGGGGAAAGTATCAGAGCTTAAATTGTGAACATCCAATTTGTAGAAGGCTCTGGAGAACAGTGGGAGCATCCTATCTGCAAAGTATCTAGTCATATTTAAGCTTCTGCCAGATCCTATCAGGCAAGAGAATCAAACTACTGTTAAGAGATTATTGTAAACTTGATTATGGTGGATGGAACCATAGTCTTATACGTGGTCAGCTGACCTCCCTCTTGACCCCGTCTGAATGTCCTCTAGCCTCAAATATTACTCGCTTGTTCCAAGACAGAAATTTCTTCTATGGCTATTTAAATATTGCTGGTAGTATTTCTTTCTTGCTCTTCATTTTTCTGTTTATGTTACTGTTATTCTCTGCTTTCTGTTTCATTTCACGTTTGTTTTTTATTGTTATGGTTAGCTTCCCCAATGTAAAAGGCATGGAAGAAGTGGGTGCATAGAGACAATAACTGATGCAATGCTTTATAGGGGGAGGGAAGGGAGGAGAATTGGGGAGCAATCAGTGATGTGGGGTTAGGGAGGAAACATCAGAACTGATTGTGATGATGCATGTACAACTCTTTGTAAAAGCTATTTAACTACAAAAGTGCATGATATATGGATATTATATCAAGAAAATTACTAAAAGAAAAAAACCAACTTTACATATGGTTACCATAGATGAAGGAGGCACAGGTGGTAAGCATGAAGAGTATAATCAGTGGAAGTAGATTATACATATAGAAGCTGTTGAATTAGAGAATGTTTCATTGTGTATATTTTTGCCAAAATTTGGAGGGGGTTACACGATTAATGATGAGTATGGAGAAAGAAAATGTTCTAAAATGGATTGTGGTAAAGATCGCACAACTTTTTATATGGTTAACTATTGTATGTGCAGATATCAATAAATCTGTTAAAACCTAGGAAAATCTTAGTTGGTATTGTGCCAAAATAGGGCCTTTACACTGCTCATAAATGTTCAGCCACTGGAGTGAAGGAGAGACTGGCGACTAAAATTTTGACTATGCATTAAAAGGAAGGAGAAGGTGTGAGTCCTACTGAGATTGTAGCAGTTGTTATAAAGGGGCATGGGCAGAAGTGCTATTGAATGAAAAAGGACGATGCCTTCTTGCTAACACATATAGGCTTATTTGAAAATCAGATGTGATCCTGCACTTGAAAGCATCTATTATATAAAACAATTGCCATTGAATAGATCTCAGCTCATTTGACCCCATGTATATCAGAGTCCATCTATACCTCACAGGGTGTTCAGTGGCTAATTTGAGAGAAGCAGATTTCCAGGCCTTTCTTTCTAGGTGCTTATTGGTGAGCTCAAACTCCCTACCTTTAGCTTAGCAGAAAGCACAGTAACCATGAACTGTTTGGACCATTCAGATACTCCTAACGACATTCACATCTCTCGTGTCCTTTTCAACAACAAAATGAAATGGAACTGAGTGATATGCAGGAAGTTTGGCCTGGGTGACATAATTATTGTCAAATTGATCTAAGGTTGGACAATGCTGTTTGCAGTGTTACCAACTTAAAGGCATCTCCCAATGGAATTGGGAGGAACATCTGGAACAATTATGTTCATAATATAACTTTAGGGAGAACCATCCATCAGGACAAAAACTCTGAAACAATATTTCAGGGCCCAGATTTATGTGAACAACACAAATCACACAGCTGTAAACACTTCAGCAAACATGTTAGGGCGAGGAATTTGGATCTCCATGGGGGGCAATTAAGGTAGTTGTTTGAAAATAACATAAGACTACACCAAAAACCCAGAAAGGAGTCTCCTGGTGAGAGCAATCATGTGTTTCAGGGTGTCATTAAGCTATAAATACTTTTCCATCATGCTGAGTCTGAGAAGGATTCCGTGATTTTCCAGACCCCGCCTCCTTTCTTATATAACTTCCTCCACATAAAGTTTCAGGCGTCTTGTAAATAAATAGCCAAGGAATTCAGAATCAGATAGCAAGTGAAACAGGAAGGCAGGAATCCATGGAAAACCTCACACAGGGACAAAAAACTTCTTTTTAAAACCCATGGGAGCCTGTTTATGATGATGCTCACTCGCCTGCTCACTCACTCAGTACCCCTGAATCTGTGCTCAGTCACAGCAACCTCAGAGGACAGGCTCACATTTCTTCTGAGGTTTGAGAAGACTGTTAAAGGAGCCTTGATTTCTTCCTCAATGATGATCCAAGCGAATCACAAAAACCAAAGGACGTGGGCTAAAAGGAAGTGAAGGCAAAACAGGAATCCAGAACGTTCCCCTTGAAATAATGCAGAATTTTCTATTCACCTCCAGCTGCAAAGAGTTATAGATAAGGAACACCCCCCGCCCCCCAGCTGAACACTCTTGTTTACATTAAGTTTGACATGTTTGAACAGGACCGTTTTGTTCTAAGACTCAGGAAGAAAGCAAGCCCCCAGATTAAGCGTGAAGGCCCTCCCCTGTTTGTAGACCCCAAACTCCCCGCCCCCACATGAGAAACTGTGGACAGGGCGCTTGAGTACAGTGGCCATCACTCAGTTCTACTCTGACAATGACCTGGGTGTAATGGGATAGAGTTGTTATTTAGTGCCATCGAGGCACTCACAATCCACAGCAACCCTACGCACAGAACGAAAGCCTGCATGGTCTTGCGCCATCGCTGCAATTGTCTCTGTTTCAGGCCAACGTTGAAGCCACCGTGTCAGTTCGGTTCCTTGAAAATCGTTCTCTTTTACATTGTCCCTCCACTTTAACAAACTTGATGCTTTTCTCCGGGGATGGTTCTCTCCAGAAGACATGTCCAAAGTATGTGAGACGGAGTCTTGTCACCCTTGCTGCTAAGGAGCATTCAACTGTACTTCTTTGAAAATAGATTGGTTTGTCCTTTCAGCACTCCATGGTACTTTCAATGTTCTCTTCCAGAACCACCTTTCAAATGCATCAATTCTTCAGTCTTGCATATTCCATGTCCAACTTTCACATGCATATGAGGAAATGGAATAGACTGTGACCTGAGTCAGGCCATTTTTAGTTCTCAAAGTAACATCCTTGCTTTTCAAAACTCTAACTAGGTCTTCTGCATTAGATTTACCTAATGCAATATGTCTTTTGATTGCTTTACTGCTGCTTCCATAAGCATTAGTTGTGGGTGCAAGAATGATGTTATCCTTGACAATTTCAATCTTTTCTCCATTTATCATGATGTTACCTATGGGTCAATTAGCTAAAATTTTTGTCTTCTTTATATAAAGTTGTTATCCATATTGAAGCTGCAATTCTTTTTTTCCATATAAAGCTCTTTATTATACACATAAGAATGTCTATGAAATTGTTAATGTATTAAACCTGGACTAACACAAAAGTTAGTCCCAGGCGGCCCCTCACATCCCTTTGCAGCAGCCCCACAAGAAGGAGATGCATAACCTGATGAATGTTGGCATTTCACAGAGCTTATCTCCCCAGGTGGGGCACAGCCTCTTCCTGGGCAAGGCATGGAGCCAACTCCACCCCCACCCCCACCTTTAATATTCCAGGAAGCAAGTTTGAAAAAAAAAATGATGATTTGCTAACCTGAGACTTGCAAACGCCGCAAAAGAAACCTTCTTTTTCTTTCATTAGCCCCCATACCTTTAGCTCAAACCCTATATACATCCCACGGCCCCAATACCCCAATACGGGGCATGGCTTCCCTGCCAAACTCTCAGGCCTCCGGACCACCCAGGAGCTCAAGATGCTCCTGTTTCTCTCTCTCCCTCTGCTGTCCCTTCTCTTCCCCAAAGTCTTTTCGTACCTCCAATAAAAGCATATTGCTTTGCATCCCTAATTGAGGTCTATCTCCTTCCTGTGGCTTTGTCTCAATCTCTCAAAAAGATATATCACTTATGGCTATGCAACACTTATCCTTAACATTTTTTTTAATTACCATCAACCCTCCCCCCAAACCACCAGCACCACCACCACCAATAACAAAATACAACAGAGAAAATCCCCGATTGAAAAGAAAGTGGAAAATGAAAACCAGAACACATTTAAAATGAGTCAAGGGGGAGAGTAAAGGACAAGGCGTTAAATTGTAACTTAACTGCATCTGCAATAATGCACTTCCCCATGCTGGCCTCCATCTGTGATTTTTTTGGAGGGTTAGGTTTGCCAGCCCTTTCTTCAGAGACCTCTCTTGCTGGGATCCAACATCCAACATCATGTCATGTATATCTACCCCAAAGTTGCCACTTCCCTGTCAGTTTGTCATACTGTGGTGGTTTGTGTGTTGCTGGGAACTATGTCCTGGATGTTTCAAATACCAGCAGGCTGTTGGTGGTGGTGGTGGTGGTCTTGGGAGGGGGTGGTTGGAGGAGGGTGTATGTGCATGTTTTGGTTTATATGAAATCCAGTGTAGGCAACCGTATAGAGATCATAAAAATTAAAGGTTTCTTAGAATTATGGCAGGGGAAGTTGCGGGGAATTGGGGTGCTGACAACAATGAGCACAAGAATGTACTTACTGTTCTAAAATGGATTGTGGTGATTATTGCAGAACTCTCTTTAATATGTTTAAACCATTGCACTGTATTATATGTTAATTATACATAAAATGGTTAAAATCATCATAATAAAAAAAACCCATAGCCTTAAAACCCTACAGAACGTCATTTTCCTCTGCAATACTTGGGGTCATTATGACTTGAAATTAACTCAGTAATTACTGGCTTGGCTGTAGCTTATTTTAATGCCACCCTATTACAAGTGTTAAAAGAGCCCTAGTGGGGCTGTGGGATGAGTGCTGGGCTGGTAAACACAAAGTCAGAGGTTCAAATTCACCAGCTGCTTTGCAAGAAAAGATGAGACTGACAGCTCCCTTAAAGATTTATAGTCTTGGGACTGAGCCCTGGTAGCATAGTGGTTCTGTGGGGGACTGTGGCCCATGGGGTTGGCCGTTCAAATCCAGCAGCAGCTCTCCAGGAGCAAGACTAGGCCTCCTACTCCCACCAGGGGGCAGTGATGCCCACAAAAAAGATTTGCAGTCTCAGAACAGTATATAAGGTCAATATGAGTCAACATTCTCAGAACAGCAGTGGGAAATTTTGGTAAATATTAAATCTACCAAGGAAATTGTTTTAATGTGAGAGGCAAACCTTCGGAACCTCAGTAGGAGTGGGAATGGAACAGTGAACTGATTAGAGAACAAGTTGTTACGTGTTGGGCCTCAGTCAGCAAGTGAGCAGCTCCAAACCACCAAAAATCTGGCCTTTGTCTCCTGTGCAGAGTTCGTTTTGGAAACTCACAGGGGTAGTTCGACTCTGCCTTATGGATTGGCTACGAGTGGTCATCAACACAATGGCAGTGATGAGAGTTTGAATGACGGTATTTTAATGGTAAGCCATTCTTACAGGCAGTAGTTAAACTGGATGGTACAGATGACTTTGATTCCATGACTAATTCACTCAGTGTGCCTTACTATGATGGCTTGGCTCTTACTGTGATGTTAGAGCCTATGCCACTAGTATGCCAAATACCAGCAAGGTCACACATGATAGACAAGTTTCAGTGGAGCTTTCAGACTAAGATAGAGTGACCAGATTTTAAGCGGGACATCATTGACCGGGAGTGGGGGCAGCGGAGTTTCTTGATTAAAAAATTGGTCTATATGGATCAACAAAAATATTCAAAAAATGCAACAGTAGTATTATAATATATTTATTTTAATTTTAAAATGCCAGGGGATGTTGTTAGATTGTTAAAAAGCGGGATTTCTGATCAATTTACACGAAGACCATCTTAGAACAAAGGCATAAGTCATCCACTTCTGAGGGGTTTACAACTGGAAGCCATGGGAACAGCAGTGGAACATTGTCTGATATAGTGTGGTCAGTTGGGCCTCTTGGGTTGGAGGGCGCTTGGATACCGCTGAGGAAGAGCTCCCTCCTCAAAGTCGCCAACGACCTTAATGATGCGCTGTGCTAAATCATTTGCTGGTGGGGTATTGCTCTGAAATAAGTAGAAATAGCTGCCAAAAAGTCACTAGTGATCAGATTGTGGGAGGGATGGAATGTGAATCTAGAAATATTCCTGGACATAAAAATGCAATGGAATATGTAAAGATTGCTAGTTTCAATGGACTAGTGTTAGGTGTTTCGAATTGGCTAGGCATATGATTTATCAGCTGGGAATGACTCACCCATCCTGAAAAAGAACATGCCAAGACTGACCTCAGCATGCTGCCTGTGATTGGGTCAGATCTACACTGTTAGAAGGAAATTCAGTTAGTACAACTACCAAGCCAGAATGGTCCTTAGAAATGAGGATAGTGAGAATTTTTCTCATGAATTTTGGACGTGTTATCAGGAGAGACCAGTCCCTGGAAAAGGACATACCATAATACCTGGAAAAGTTGAGAGAGTTAGCAAAACAATACATCCAAAAGGGAGCCCCTTAAGAGATGGATTGACACGGTAGACACAAACGTAACAATTGAGGGGACGGCATAGGACCAGGTGGTGCTTCATTGCATTATGCATAGGGATGCTCTGAGTTGGAACTGATTTCAAGGCGAATTCAAGGTGAGGAAACCAGCAGCAACCTTTGGAGAAAGTGCTCTAGCGTGGCAATGACATTGCATTTCTAAGCACACCTAATGGTATTGGAGAACCTGTGATCCCATTTGGGGTTTGAAATAACTCAGGTTCATGCTACAAACCTTTCCCCCCACCTTATGGAATGACTGAAGTACAGACGATATCCAAGCTTATATGGCCTTATGCTTTCTCACTCACATTCTACACAGAATTGATCTATTTGGAGTGCCGAGGCTGGTCCTGTGTGAAAGTTGTATTTAGGGTTCTACTGGTTTACAGGAGTTGGATTTGAAGTTTCTGCCAAACAGTCCTCATGCTTTTTATGTAATCGGCTGCACATCAGGGACTTGCACTTTCTCTGACACCATGTCCCTTTAAACATGATAGTGTGAGTACCAAATTCTTTGAGAGCAGAGCAGATAAACGATTTCCACTAAGTTATTCCCTTGCCCTGACACTCTATGGTTCTGCCTGCACAAAAGTTCAAGGGCACAGAGTGCTTCTGATGCATGAGGCTTTCAAACACAGAGCCTAGGGACTCCAGGGATGGACTTGATCTTGCTAACAGGCATAGAAAATGCCACAGTTAGTGTGCTCCATTTCCATTCATGAAACCTCTGCATGCCCCCTGGGTTATTTTATGAATGATTGATGTCTTTGCACAGTGATACTGGCTTCATATAGTAGTCTAAGTGTGTCTCTTTTGGGCAAAAGCTTCTTTCTTAGCCACCCCGCTTTGTGTGCTGACTGCCTTTTGTACCTTTAACCTAATACTTCTTTAGTCTAGAGAGAGACTGTTTTAGGGTTGGGGTGTGTACGTTGTGCACATTCTTCTTCACACTAGGCCACACAGTTCCTGCGGACAGGGGCCTTGCCTTCTTTGTCATCAGTTCACCGATGTTGAAGGCAAAGCTCAGAACCACAGTGGGCAGAAAATACTTCTTTGACAAAGTGACTTTCCAAAAGAGCTGGCTAAAGTCATAGTAGTATCACCAGCAAGGAAGAGAGTTTTAGGCGAGCAGAGGGAACCCAAACCAGGCACCTCCTACAGAAAGAGATTAATTGGTTCCTGTGTGGCAGGAGTGAGTTGACCAAATGAAGAGTAATGTGAAAAATGGTCCAAAGAGACCTGTCCCTGGAGAAAGACATCAAGCATGGTATAGTGGGGTTTGGGGAAGACCTTCAACAAGATGGATGGACAGATTGGTTCCATCTATGGACTCAACGATAAGAAGAATTGTGAGGATGGCTAAGGAACAGGCAATGTGTCCCTCCCTTGTCACTGGGATTCCCATCTGACTCAGTGGCACTGAACAACGTAACAGTGTGAAATGAGAGTGGAGAGGGTAGCAGGGAACCAGCCATGCCAGACTGACCTTGTAAGTCATGCCCATGATGTTTTCCGGAAAGTACTTACTAGCTGTCTGACCCTGGGGAAAGTCATTAATCTTCCTGACCCTCTGTTTCCTGATTTGAAACCCGAGGCTAATGAAATCTCCCTGATGGCACAGAGAATGTACTCAAGGCATGCACACTGTTATTCTGCCCAGTTAAATCCTACTCAGTAGTTCCCACACAACTCAGTACCCAAGTACTGCTCCAAATTTTTCATCTGATGCATCCTGATTCTTCTCTGAATGTCATTGTGCCAACAGTCTTTTTGAGGCCTCATCCTTACTATTTCCAATCTCTGTGTTGTATCTTCCAGTTCGTTTCTAAGAGGCCCAAGAGCAAAACTCATGTCCAGCAAGTGTCTGTAGACCGTACCCTACCAGAGTAATTTGAGCAAGTAGCTGGGACTTTGTACTTCTGGTTGTTTCTCTTGTGATGAGTGTTTCCTTCCTAGGCTTATCCTGCTTCTTTGGCCATGGACACGACATTGCAAGAGTCATCCTAGGGTTAGAGACACAGTGAGAAACTTAGGAGGTGTGCAAAATCGAATTGGCCCAGGGAGGGACAAAGCCAGAATCTTTACTTTGAGCACAGGGTAACATTTGAATGATCCTGCACGATATGACCCAAACATCTCAGAGGTTTCTTTTCTTTTTTTTGGGGGGGGCATCACTGCCCTTTGGTGGTAGGAGTAGGAGGCCCAGCCTTTGCTCCTGTGGAGCTGGAATTGAACCTCCATCCCAGTGGGCCGCAGTCACGCACACATCCACTACGCCACCGGGACTCAGCCCCTCAGAGGTTTATTTCCTATCTGTTCCTTGCACTATTGAAAAAAAAATTTATGCCTGTTCTTCATATCTCATTTCTCAGTGTTGTCTTTTATAGGGTTGTTGTAAATGAATATCAAGGAAGAGGAGTAAGATCCAATAATCCAGATTTGGTATTGAATACACTTAATTTGTTAACCTATGAGCAAACTTTCAAATTTAACTTCTGTCACTCAGTAGAGGAAGAGAAAGAATTCCCTTTTCTGTTGCTTGTCACTTGCCCTCCCCAGGCAGTTTCTGAATGTCAAGATTAACCTGTGGGGAATCCTGCAGTTTGGCTGGATCTCATTCTCAGCAGGGCTAGGAAATAGATGTATATACACCAGATACTTTCTTCAGCTTTTAGATCTTGTTAATCAGCATATGGTCATAACTAAAAAAAGTATCACTACCAGGGTCTCAGTTCATACCTGCACAGGATATTTTCAGACTGAGCATGTTTAAACATTTTTTGGTAATCAGTGGATGACTGTAGACGAGTTCTCTGAATACTAACTTGTCTTAGTTTCATTCATGTGCTTTTTTAAAAAAGGATCATTTGTGTTCAGGGAGAAAAAAAAAACATGTTGAAATCAGGGCTCCTATGAAAAATTTAGCAGAACACAGGTAGACACCCTCCCAAATCATTGAAAATTTGAAATACATTTATGGGAATGTTTCTCCCCATAAAAGAGTAGATTTGGAGGCTGAACCCCAGTGGTGTAGTGGTTGAGTGCAGGACTGCGGCCCACTGGTTTGACGGTTCAAATCCAGCAGCAGTTCTCTAGAAGCAAGGCTGGGCCTCCCACTCCCACCAGAGGAAAGTGATGCCCACACAAAAAAAGCAAAGCAAAAAACAAAAGAGTAGATTTTAGATGGATCAAGGATGATTGGGAAGACCTCAAAATGAGCAAAGAGAGGGAAGATTGTATGAATGAATGTAGCTGTATTTCGGAAGCTGGTAGAAAAGTCTACAAGAATTGCCATTGCTGTGAAAGGAACTATAGTTGGAAATCTCACACAGTTTGAAAATTTCAATTCCAAGCTATCGTCTGGATCTCAGTCATCTTTCTATTGGATGTGTGCCAAAACAGTCACATGAAGATCAGAAAGTTCAAAGGGTTAATCTTGCCATCACCAGTCTTTTGAGCAAGATCAAAGTCAATAGAAACTGCTTTTATGGAATGAATTCTGAGCATGAATCTTAGATTTACCAAGACTCCAGAGAACACGGTAAAATCAAACCATTAACTTCTGAGGGAATCTATTGTACTAGTTAATGTCAAGTCAAACAGAAGATTATAGTGGCCATTTTCTGTTGGTTTGTTTTGATTTTAAGTCCAGAGGGTAATCCTGCTATATTTTCTTGAAGGATACAGGATAGTCATGGGAGCCTTATTATGAAACTCTTTAAGAAAATCAAGAACTTTATTGATTAAAAGATGAAGAAGGTTGCCCAACAAGTTGTTTTCCATAACAACATTGTACCTTGTCATTCACCAAGGACTGTCCTATGAGACTTTGGGAAGCCTGATCCCATTCACCCCACAGCTGGGATCCTACTCCTTTCAAAGCCATTTTGTTCTCCAAACTCACTTGATTTGAGTCCTCCAGAGATGCTACAACTGCCCTTTTGAAATGGTGTAAATCAAGAAGCACTTAATTCTATGGGAAATGGTTAGAGAGAGGGAAGTGACACCTCCAGAAGTATATGGATCTATCAGGGAGGTCCCATGAGAAACAGCAGCCTCACATTTTTACATCTATGCTTAATAAAGGTTTCTATGATTTGGAGCAATGCACTTTGCTTTATCCTGCATCTTCAAACTTCAAAGTATACCGAAAAGTCTTAGAATGCATATTTGAATATAACATATAACAATTCTTTAACTTGGGGGGGATTCCAAAAGTTCATGGAACATTTATATTTCCATTTCAGTTGGCCACAAACTTTTGTAGCACCCTTCAATTAAGTAGAACACAGGGCATAGAAACTGGAAAATCACAGAGTGAAATCAATGGTGACCTGTTGTTGTTAGGTGTCACTGGGTCTGAGCTGACTCAGTGACTCCATGTACAACAGGACAGAATCCTGCCCATTCCCGTGCCACCCACACATTCATTGTCAAATTCAAGCCTATCATTGCAGACACCCTGTCAATACATCTTGTACTGATGCACACCCACTTTACCAAGCCTGATGTCCATTTCCTTGAAGAGTTACATGTACTTTCTTTACTGGTAGGGAAAAACTAATTAGCAATTATTTTCTTGAAAGTTCAAGTTTTATGTAACATGCAGTAAACTCAATAAAGTCAAGTGTCTCCTTCCTCTCAAAGCATTTTGATTTGTATTGCTGTCTACCTCAACCAGCCCTGAGTCCTCAGGGAAGAAACATTAAGAGCTATTCATAGCTTTATAAGTCAATGAGTTTCTGTTTGCTGTATTGGCTGACATGGTGCTAAATTCTTGAGCCAGAATTTTAATCAATGCTATAGGCTAATTTGCTCTTGTGAAAAAAGATTGAAATATATTTGGACTATTTTGAAGAAGAGCAACAGATAATTAAATGGGGGAAGAATGAATGGTTAGAAGTACAGAGAAAACATTGCTACAAGCCAGTGTCTAGAATAGAATATCTGAGTAGAATAGTAATATAGGGTGGTCACTACTTTGAGTAAATAAAGAGTCTTCTTTATACAATGAATGTTAGAAGGATCCAGAACCATAGAGAGTGCTAATAACCATTGTCCCCAACCAGGAATGAGAGCCCCTGTGCTTGACCCAGATCCACCTACTCACTGACTTACCTTGATCATTAGCAAGTTAACTTATTCTCTGGGCATTATTAACATTTTGAGTATTAAATGAAATAATAAATAGGTGAGGACACTTGGCTCAAATTGGAACAGGGCTCTGAAACCTAATTGGAAGCCACGAGGCAGTTTTATAACCATAACTTTCTTTCATAAAGTTTACTACCTGCAAAGCTTTTCAAATTAATTATCGCCTTTCATCTCTACAACTTCAGCTTAGTGTCATGTTTTCATATTCTCTCTCACACAGTTATTCTGAAGGAGAACTCAAGCGAAAACATAACTTGGGGGTCATTCCAAGCCTCTGGGATTTCTTGTTGGTTTGTTTTTTTGTGTACAAAGAGATGGAGCTCTTTTGTGGTTACAGTGGTCACTAACTTATTTGGTCATAGATTTCCATCATTTCCACCAACCACACCTTTTATTAAAGCAGAACTCACTGCCTTTTGCGTTATCTATCTTTAGGGACATTTTGGTATTTCTCCCTTAGACTCAAGAGAGAACCATCTGGCCTTTTTATATGCCTACTATCATACCACTACCCTCTGGGCTCTTAATAAATGTGTGTATCATCATCTCCGTTTTTATTAGTAAGTGTTTTCTATGTGTTGATAGGTCTTCTCTTAGGTCATGAATAATCTACATTATATATCTTCTTCCTTGAATGACTCTCTTCCTCTGCCACAGCCAGGATATATTTTATGCCTTATCTGGTCTTTTTAAATCCTCGTAGGTTTGCTCACATTTATATTACTGAAATTATTCTTAAACTAAGCTAGCAACCATGTCCATATCTAATCCGTGACTGAATTGTGCCGTTATTGTGAATGTGCTCGGCAGCCGCAATTTTGACTGCAGTTTAAAAACTATGAATATCACTTTGCTCCCAATAATAATTTTAGATCATCTGCAAGGCACACAAACACAGCTTCCCTCTCTCTGAATGCTAATTATTTAATAAATCCACTTACAGCCTCCTAAAGTAGTTTGCTTAACAGGAACAACGTACCATATTTCCATATAAAGTGCTTAGAAAAATAAGATGGCGTGGAGTGCTTCCAGGGAAGAATGATTATAGGGTTGGATGTTTCATAGCTTCAGTATTCATTTATAAAATTATTCTAATCGATTTTAAATTGTTAATAGTGCATTGAAAGGATTGTCAGCTGCTGGTCGGACCTTGACATCAAATGTGTCTTTCTTACAGCCATTTCATTACATGACCTTTTGTTGAAGCACTCATTCATCCAACTCAGAGGGATACATAGCATCTTAGGATATATTTCCCTGTACTTATCCTGACTGTGTGCCTCTTGATACAAATATATTACCTCGACTACATGATATGGTGTATTTATTTACAGCAGAGTAAACAATCACTGTTTCTGAAGGACATAGACCAGTTTGCTCAGCTCCAAGAGTGTATCAGAACACTGGTGAATCATGAGTTCTTCAGGAACAGGCAGGAGAACAGGACCTTTGACCCCTTCTGATTCTTTTGTAGCAGAGAGCACACAATATTCGATAACATCCTCCAAATTGATCTTGCCCAATACAGATGAACGAGCTGTCTCCTGCACTCCAGAACCTCCTGGAGGCTTTTCATGGTACCCAAGGTTTCCTCTGGAGTCATATTCTTTTTAAGTGTGTGATGTCAGACTGATTCTCCAGAATCATATTCCTCTTGCATCAACTGATGAGGTTTATTCTGATTATTTTTTTCCTGGGGAGGGAGGAAATGGAATTTGCTTGAAAAAATACAGTTTTGCAGGAGGAGGGGAGGAAGGCACGGGAGGGGAGTGAACAGGGAAAGGGAACACATGAGCTTTCCAGATAGAAACAGGCCCGCATTCATCAGGCGACTCCGAGCTGACTTAGTGTGAGTCCAGGTGCTATCTTTCCTCCCCTGTACATCAGGATACCCGTGGCATCCATTTCAAACAACTTCAAAAGAACTATGCCACAGATACTTGAGTAGCTGCTCTGTATAAGGCATCATCATTAGGTGCCCATGAGAAACAAAACCAAAATAAACCCTGAATTTATATTCTTTTTAAAAGGAAGCACATACACATAGAATGTAAGGAAACATCTAGTATGTTTGACCAGGACAAAAGTTGTGGTGGGGGTGGGAGGATGCAGGAAGGATTACAGAGTATTGGGGTCAAGGGAGGGTGGCCTTTCCCTCCCAGGATGGTCTGGGCAGGCTTCTCTGATTCATTGTTGAACAGACACCCGAGATAAGTGAGAGGAAAGGCCGCATAAACACTTGGAAAAGAGTATGCTGGGAAAGGGCACAGATAGTGGATAGAACAGAAACCCGTGGCGGGTGTTATGGTGGATTGTTGTCGGTTTTACAAACTACTGTCAAGATTTTGACTTTGAGTGGAATCAGGAGCCCTGGCAGGATTTTGAGCAGCGGAATGACATGCTATGATTTGGAAAATGAAGATGACTAATGAGAAAGTGGCAGAGCCATAATCTGCCACACAGAATCCAGGTGCGAGATGGTGGAGAGCAGCATGAAACGGGGGTAAAATGTGTGCAGGCTAGATAGTCTTGGTGCAAAGCCAACGGGGTCTCCTGGCAGACTAGACATGCTGCATGGAAAAAAGAGCTGATGTGTCAGAGCCCCGAAGCCCGTGTCTTCTCGGGCATTGCCCTAGCTCTTTGTTCCACCAGTTTGGCTCGCCAGTCAGGCCACTTCCACCTGAAGTGACATTTAAGGGAAAAGCCCCAGGGCGATTGCCAGACACCCCAGATCCTACACCAAGCCCACCGTTGTCCTGTGATTTGACCTTAGGGGAGAACCTTAATTGCTCAGGCACCGAGATGTTTCCTGTGCCAGTGGGATCCCATAACATCCGCCCTGCCTCGCTCATAGAGTAGTGAAGGCAAAGCAAAATCAAACGGCCAATCATGATCGAAGTGAAAAAGCATTGCTTGTAAAAGTGTGAAGGAAATGCCAGGTTTATTAAGTGAGAATGTTCATTATTATGGCTGCTCCTTCGGAGATTTTAATTTCAGATAGGATAGAATGGGCTGTAACTCTTGGTTTCCTTAGAATGACAGGCCTGAAGGGATACTGAGTGATTTTTTTTAATGTACTTAACATCTCCCATCTTCCCTTTAAGAGTCTTTCCTATTCTTTGAAGCCATTATTAATTCACCTCTCAGCTATTCTTCCTTCAGGCTCAATCATCTTAGTCCTAATACCCCTGTCTTTTTAGAATCTCCCCAACCCATTCTGTGACTCTAATGCTAGGTTGCAAATGACTTTGGGCAATTGCAGTCTATTGTTGGAAACTGCCTGGGGCCTTGACTTGAGAAGGTATCTGGGGCCTGGCCCTGGCTCAGTGGTGAATAATGCCTTGATTAACATTCTTGGGAGCAAGAGGTGGCTGTTTACTTTGTATTTTACATCGCTGCTTTAAGACTTTGATTGGTTTTCCTTCTAACCTTCAACCTCCAATAGCCGACTGACCCCAAGCTGACTGTTATGGATTTTCTTCTTGTGCTTTGTAAAATGGAAGATTAGGTTTTACTAGCAGTCCTCTTGTGCATACCCATTCCTCTCTCCAAACCTTAGCTGGGGCTTGTCTTGCAAAATTATTACTAAGATTATTGAGCTAGTAGGAGACCTGGGATTTGGATGCAAATCCTCTGACACTACATAGCTATTATTACTCACTGGTCTTTAATGTCTATTTGATGCTGTCCATATTTAATTTTTCTGATGAGATTCTAGACAGTATTCAGTAGTGTTACAATGACCAACCCTGGGGTCAAGCAGATCCGTTTACATCAGGGAGTCACTTACTAAAAATAGGACGCAGTTGGGAGCAATGCATTATAAAGTTAGACATGAACTTCTCAGATATGAGTACCATTATAATTTTTACTTTAACAGTAAGAAAACAGTCTAGAGAAACTTAGTAGCTTGTGCCAGGGCATCCAACTAGTAGTCAGCAAAATGGATTTGGTTATAGCTTGTCTTTGTTTTCTAGTGCTGTCATCACACACACACACACAAAATATACCATATATACTTGAGTATAAGCCGACCTGAATATCAGTTGGGGCACCTGATTTTGTCACAAAACTGCATTAAAAATGTGCTGAAAAACTCAGCTTAGACATGAGTATATACCAGGGGTCTGAAAACTTTTTAAACAGGGGAACAGTCCACTGTCCTTCAGACCATTGGAGAGTTGGACAATAGTTAAAAAAAAACAAAACAACTAAGAACAAATTCACTGCAGACCTAGGATGAGTCCATGACAGCAGCGGTGGCAAAAATAGCCGGTGGGCCAGATAAATGTCCTCGGTGGGTCACATGAGGCCTGCGGGTTGTAGTTGAGGAACCACTGGTACTATATGTAGGTGGCTTTAAATAACATAATTATGTTTTCTCACTGTTCTGGTGGCTAGCAGTCTGAATTTCAGGATAAGAAGACTGAATCCAGAGCATTCACTTTTGACTTCTAGTAGCTGTTATTAAAGTGACCAGATGTTAAGTGGGACACCATTGACCGGGGGCAGGCGGGCGGGCGGGTGGGTTTCTTGATTTAAAAAAATGGTCTATATGGAGCAACAAAAATTTTCATAGAATGCAAAAATAGTATTGTAATATATTTATTTTAATTTTAAAACGCCACGGGGTCTTGTTAAATTGTTAAAAAGTGGGATGTCTAGTAACTTTTTGTTAGGTTCAAGCTCCTGGTCCGGAAGGGGTGATAAATCTAGATGGGCATTACACCTGGATTGGCCCATGTAAGCTAGGTGAATTTGATTCAGTCAATGGTATCCACCTGTGTCATCGACCATGCCTCCCAACGGGCCCTGAGAAGGCCAGAAATTTTCTTTCTGGAGCTTTCTTCCAGTGGCTGGGACACACAGCCCGATGTAGCTGTGCCGAGTGCCACCAACCATGCCACGGACTCTGGCTTGTGTTCCATTTCCTGTAGAACTGAAACTGCTTCTAATTTATTTGCCAGTGAAGAGGAGAAGGAACTCACGTAGGCTAGGTCAGACTGTGTTTATGGTACAGTGAAAACATTCTGTTGAAAACACTTTCATGTTGGCACATCACTAAGTTTGACAAAAAATGTATTTTGTGTGGACTACCTTTTTGTTTTAAGTTGTCATTTCCCTCTCTTCAGCTTAAAATGAAAATCCAAATAAGGATTTAGACTAGATGAAAAGATTCTTCATTAGAAATTTAAATACCTATTGACTGGGCTCAGATAAAGCAGACTGGGCCTCCACTCCCTGAACATCTTTAGAGGTCAGTAGCTGCTCCACTGAAATGAGAAGACTGGAAAAATAATACCTGCAATCTCTAACTCCCTGAGAACAGGCCGACCTGTCTGCCAGAGCATAAACTACATCCTGGGCCATAAACCTTGCTGCTGCAGCACAGACCTCTCTTTCTCCCACTTTCCTCTAAATACCCAGGCCCCAAACTTTGCCAGCAGTTTCCCTGAACTACTTGCTAGACCATGGGACTCTGCCCTGGAGTTCATTCATTCTCCCTCCCTCCCTCTCCTCCCCCTTGCTACAATAAACCTGTCCCTGACTTCACCACTTTTTATCCTGACTTTGTTCTTCCACTGCCTCAGTTTACCTCTAACTCTTTCTATCTTTACACTTATATTTGAATTTTCTTTCAAAATGTGGGTTTAAAAGTCTCCTAAGAAAATCTCAAAATAGAAGAAATTTATTCTACTGAAGCTACCTAGCACATTCAATGTCTTGTAGCACAGGGAATGAAATATATTTAAAAAATAAATTTAAAATCATCAAACTTGTGATAAAATATTATCAAACATGATAATCAGGTCAAAAAGACAATAAAAGGAGTGCATATTTATTTAAAACAAACAAACAAACAAACAAACAAACAAACAAACAAACAAAAACCTCACTTGGCTCACAAATCAGGTTTCGACAAGAATTCTCTCTTGTGCAAAGCCAAGGAACAAGGTAGACCTCTTCCACGAGAGGCAGAGAGCTAACATAGCTGCCAGCCTTGGCTTGCCTGTGCTTGTAGCTTCATCTGGTTCTGGTGGCACGTGGCACCTGTCATTCCCAGGGCATGACTTTCTCTGTTTCTGCTCAGCTCCTTTCATAAGACACTTCTCAGAAGAGTTGACGTTCAGGATCCACCCTACTCTGGAGTGGTCATAAAACGGAAATTCCTGTATTCAAGCAGGACCACACTCACAGGTACGGAGATGAGAACTACCATGTATCTTTTTGGAGGACGCAAGATGATCAATGACAGGTATTTTTTTTACAATAATACTGATTTTGTTTTTACCCATGAAGTTATATTTCCCAGAGATATTTATCCATTTGACTTGGTGTTACCATATAATGCCTTTTCATTTCAATCTAAAAGACTCCCTTAGCATTTCTTGTAGGGCGGGTCTACAAGCATTTTTATCTGAAAATGCCAATTGATCCTTCAAGATTGACCCTAGTTCAGTAATTTATCCTGCTAGATATAGACTTCGCCAGTGACTGTTTTGGTTCTTTCAAACTTGAAATATATCTTTCCACTGAATTCAAACGTGTGTGATTTTTAAGGAGACACCATCTGTTACTCTTCTTTATTTATTTATTATGAATTAGGGTTGACTTGATAGCAGTTAATTTTAGAATCCATTATTTTACCATCTTATTGGCAACTAAAAGGAAGTTGAGAAAGGGGCATAGTATTAAGTTTGAATGTTAGGAACAGGAGAAAAATGAAGGGTTTACAATTGCACACCACACACACACACAAAAACCAACTGGAAAGGCGTTGAAGAATCACAGAATTGCGACTTTTTCTCCTACAGTTGAGTTAATCAACCAAAAAACCTAAACTCACCCAGTCAATTCTGACTCATGGTGATCTTAGGGGCAGGGTAGAAATATCCCTGAAGTGTGCCACCCCACCCCCATCCCTGCTGTGGAGGGCGAGGATAAGATGGACTCTTTTGGGGAGCAATCTAAAACCCTTAGTCTGATTCTATTCATTCATAATAGGAATGGAGCCCCCATGGTGCCTAAGGCCCTCTCCCAGTTCCAGGGCCCGGTTTATGACCCTGTCTTTCTCTTAAAGCATTCCCCAGGGCGTGGGAGGAAAGATAAAGCCCTCTACTTCAAAATTTTGGCATGGAAAGCCCATGAAGGAAATCCATAATCCCAGACACTCTTGATCCCAGGATCTGCTCAGAACAGCCAATAAATTACTACCATTCGGCGCCTGGGACAACAGTCAGCTACGGACTATGCTCTCCTCGCAGAGTAAACACAATCTTCCTTCCTGCAAAGGGTCATGAAAAGGTTTTTCTGCACAAGTCCATAGAACAGGTAACTAGAACCCAGGCTCCGGGCACCTGTTACTTTGATTGAGAGTCCTTTGTACCTGAGCAGCCACCCCATTCTTCTTGCTTCCAAGATTGCCACTTTGTCTTTTGATTTGCTATGAGGCATCTTGGATTTGCTCTTTGAGTGTCTCCTCCTTGAAGTTTGTTGAGATTCCGGGGCATCTTTTATGAAGTTGAGGATCCTTTGGGCCATTAGTTCTCCCCAATTTTATCCTGCTCCACTCTCTCCCTCTGCTTTCCTAGAGTCCCGTTGGCACGTGTTTGTCTGATCGCGGGCCAGACATCCTTCAGGCTCCACTCCTGTTGCTTCATCCCTTTGTGGGTCTTCTCTCCCAATGGGATCATTTCAGTTGACTTCGACCAAACTCAGTGCTTCGGTCTCCTATCCCCTTGAACAGGTTGTTGAGTCTCTCTAATGAACATTTCATTTCAGCCATTATGCTTTTTGGCAGTCAGACTTATTTTTTCTTTCTGTTTTATAATTTCTATCTCCCTAATGACATTCCTTACTTAGTCTCATATTGTTTTCCTGGTTTCCTTGAATTCTTTGTCTGTAGTTGACTTCAACTTTTTCAGGCAGGAAGGTATACAGAAACCATGCAATGCCTTTATGCTTTGGAACAAAATGAGGGTTAGAAAAAAGTAGATTTGACCTCTTGACCTCCGTTGAGACGCAGGGCCTCAAAGGCCCCTCTGAGTCTCGAGAGATGTGATCATACTACAGTACAAAGCATACCCAGGAACCTCCAAACCCAGGTGTGTGCTCTATCTTGACCTTCTGCCCATCTGGCCCTCAGTTTCCCCATTCTGTGCATGTTACTCAATCTCCTGTCTGAAAAAGTATGAAAGTTCCAGTACCATCAGGAGACTGGCGTTTTCTGATTATGTAAGGTAGATAGTTCTATATGGACAGAAAATCATAAGGAAAAATGTGTCCTGGAAAATTCTTGATGATCTTCCAGGATGACTAAAACCTCATGATTAAGGTGCCTGAGCAGTGCTTTGGGGTGCTCAGTGTAGCTGCGGCAGTCTCTGTGTGTTCGTCAGAATGCAGGAGAACTGGGCCTACCAACATCTCTATCTTGTGTAATTCCTTCATAGTCCACGTGGGGAACTTAGCTCCGCCCCTCTCTGGATCTCCCTTTGCCTACCAAGAGTTAAGAGCACTTGCCACCCAGGCTGCTTACTTGGGCAGAGAGGACTGGAAACCTTTGGGGGAGTGTTGAGGCAGGCACGGCTGGTCAAATGCAGGTTTATGGGTAGCTCCCCAATTTCTACAGGCCCCCAGAGCTGTCTGGTTCCTGTGCTGAATTCCACCCGATGGGCCCTCTGTGAAGGGACAGGGTGACCTCAGGATCTCTTTCTTGAAAGTTGGTCTGGGATATAAAACCGTGAGTGGGCTCTCCCCCAGCCTTACAGGATAGGCCACTGAGTGAGGAGACAGAACACAGAACCCACCCCATGGTAGGGGGATCTTCTCATGGAACTTTAGAGCTGTGACGTGAGGTTGGGACCATTCTAGAAATGACATCCAGCCTGATCCCATGCAGAGCGGTACCCCAGAACTGAGCATCAAGTTGCCAGTTGATTTCATGTCTTTATAGCTGCATTCTTTTTTTTTGGGGGGTGGCCGAAGAGGAGGACCCCTATGTGGCCTCAGTGTTCCCTAGGATTTCTGAGACTCCAAATATTTATGGAAGCAGTCTTATCTTTCTCCCTCAGAGTAGCTGGTGGGTTTGAACTGTCAACTTCCCTTAGCAGATCGATGCTTACTCATCAACACCACATTCTACTCTGTCCTCCAGGCTCACTATAAGGTCACCATGATGAGGCAGAAATAATTTGATGGCAGTGGATTTGGTTTGGTTCATGTCATCCCAATGGTATTGACCTACTCAGGGCTCCAGTACCACTATCTGTACACTGTGGGGCTCTGGGCAAAGTGCTTCTCTGGACCTAAGCTTTCTCTGACAGCTTCTGCCCTGGCGAGTGACCGTGAGAATTAGGATGCATGTAAGATGTATGTCAAAGACCCTGCCCCACTCTGACCTCCATCTCGCATCTTCTAATCATCTGTAATTCCTTACCAGCATGTCTTTACTCATAACCTTGTTTAAAGCCTTATTACAATTCATGCTTTTTGTGGGTTCCATTGTATTATTTACCTTCCCCCCTAACAACAAACAAAACATTTGTTAGCAGATCACTCCATACCTGGATGATGACTACCTATGCATCTCTCTGACTCCATTCCTTCCGTCCCCTCTCATGAACCCTTATTATATTATATATTATTATCACTGTTGTTGTTGTTGGCATATATTACACCATCCAGTGTATCTATCCATTCACCTACAATTCTGTTATTTGTTCCCCTCGAGTGGGGTTATAAAGTCATCTTTGCTCTCAACTCCCCCTCCACTCACCTCTCTCTTCCTATACCCTCAGAGAATCATTACTCCCATTGTATTTATTTATGTGATTTTACCAAATAACCTTTTCACCTTCAAATTCTTCTCTATTACATTTGTCAAATCTGCAATTCCATTCTTGGAAAGTTCTTGCATATTGATATTTGTTGTTTGTTTAGAAAACAATGGGATCATGCTGTTAGTTTTCCAGACTTCCAGATTAGGTCTGTCTGTTGAAGTGCATTCAGTTCTTTAGCTCGCCTTGTCTGCAGACATTGCTAATTCATCCTGAGTGACATCATGCCCCCTCATTTAAAGCACAGCTCCACCACTCCACAGCCTTTTATAGCATCCAAGTACTTCCACACACCACGTATTATAATTTACTGTGTGAGATTGGACTTTTTTTAGGGTTACAGTAAAATTGTACAGAAAGTACAGCATTCCCTTCCAACCCCCCCATTTCCATTTTCATAGAGACAACAACTCTTGCTTTTTGTGGTTCATTTTCTTTGCTTTACCTTTGTTCTTTGACTCAAGTGGGGTGTTAGTATAACTTTGAACTAAAGTATGTAATTATATGACAACAGCCCTACCATGGTTGTTTAAAACTGCCTTAACAAGAGGCAGCAAAAGTGGATAGTTTCTAAGAACAGATATTTATGTCCTCCCAGTTCTGGGGGCTAAAAATCCAAATCCGAGTGTTGACCCTATTGATTCCTTCTGGGAGGCACAGGCTCTTTTCTCGTTGCTGGTGAGTGGTGTCTTCAAGTTCAGATTCTGCTTATAGATGAGTCTTTCTCTGCTGTCACGTGGCAGAGTACCCTGGTATGTGTCTGTGTTAACTCCCTTTATGAGGCAGCACAGAGGCAACTGGTGTATAAGAGATGGAAACAAAGCAGAAGGAATGATAGTTTGAAAATATGGACTTGGTGATGGGAAACAAAGCTGGCATTCACACGGTAGACTTTTGCAAGCCAAAAGACTTCTGCATGGCAGTACATATAAATCACATTGACTAGATCTGTGGGAAGAGACATTTGAGAAGCTCAATGTCAGCTGTTACAATCAGATGTTAACTGTGGAACAGGCAATCGATTTCTCATATATAAGTTCAGGATACCACTAAAGAAAAGGAAGACAAACCCACAAGAGTCAAAATATGACCCAGAGTCTATCCCACCAGATTTTCAAAAACATCTCCAAGAGCAGATTGGATGCATTGAACACGAATGACCAAGACCTGTCATTAGTGAGATGTAGGAAGATAATAAGAATAGCATTCATGAAGAAAGCAAAATATCATGAAAAAGATAGGAAAGAAAAGACCAAAACAGATGTCAGAAGAGATTCTGAAACTTGTTCTTAATCATAGAGTAGTTAAGGCATATGGAAGAAATGGTGAAGTCATCCACTCTCTTCCCCACATATGCTGTTTCACCCATTTTGTCTTCAACTATCTGGCAGGAGGGTGAGCATCACAGAATGCCAAGTTAGAACAAAGTGTTCCTGCAGTGAGGGAGGGCATGAGCAGAGACCCGAAGTCCATTCACTACCTCAGTGTATTACCATATAAATATATGTACCTAGGCCAATACCTCTATTTTTATGAACTAATGTATTTACATGTGTACACACCTATACTTCTTCTATCCATAAATTTGTTTCCTAGGTCTTTCCTCTGTTTACTTTCACCTTCCTTTCTTACCATCACACTTGCCCTACTTCCGCCTCTCAGTAATTCCTCTCAGCTAGATTTCTGTTGCTCTAACAGAAGCAACAGAAGGATCTCTACATACTCCTTATTGTTGATTTTAATTTCCTAGTTGTGCCCCTGTCTATGGTGTTGTTTGCTCATCACTCCCATTCCCCACTTCCTTCTCCCTCAAGTCCCTCTCGGACTGTTGGTCCTGTTCCTTTCTTCTTGAACTTTCTTCCCATGCCTAACTTATATACATAGGCAAGCCAACACTAACAGAGAGCAAAGAAAAATATACCAAAAGATTGAAACAAAAGAAAAAGGAAAAAAGCTTAAGTATTTCCAGGTCTGTGTATTGACCTTTAAAACTATCTCCCTATTGGTCCCTGGAAAATTCCTGAGAACTGCCCCTCCTGTTCTGAAGTTTATTTTGGGGGCTCTTCAGGGGTTTCCTGGCTTGGCTTTGCCCCATTTGCCAATCTGCTATGTTCACTTCTTGGTTGGCCCTGCTGATTCAGACCGAACTAACTCCTCACCATATGTCTTCAGTATTGTCCCCTGTCTCAGAATGCTCCAGTGAGGGCATGATATGCAGCTGTGAGTGACATTAACCTAGCTTGACCTTTAGCTGTTATTGTTCTTTTCAATGAGTACTGTATCAGCCGTGACTTTTCTGAGGGTATGTTCTACAGTGGGCGTGGAATACTTCGGTTGATTGGGAAAATCAATTAAGGAGAGTTGAGTAAGTTACAAAGATCAGTAAAATAGGAATGAATTACAACACTTCAAAGTGCTGGTTATACATTGAATATCATGTGGGGAACTTATTCCCAAGCCTCATTCTAAACCAATTAATTGACCACCTCTGCAAGTGGATCCAGTCTCCAGGTGATTCCCATGTGCAGCCTCAGTTGCAAACCACTAATTTGCAGTCAAGTGGGATGGTCTTAAACCAGTAGTTCTCAACCTGTGTGTCATGTCCCCTTTGGGGGTCAAACAACCCTTTCACAGGGGTCGCCCGATATCTAACAGTAGCAAAATTACAGTTATTAAGTCATAAGGAAAAGAATTTTTTGATTGGGGGGGGGTCACCACAACATGAGGAACTGTATGAAAGTGTCACAGCATTAGGAAGGATGAGAACCACTGTCCTGAGCAAAGGTCAAGTGAACTTTCAATAGACCGAGATTCTGGTAACCACTCTCACAGGCAGGAGGCCCATCCTCCATGGGGTCTGAATGGAAACTTGAGATGATGGACATCCCCAGGGTATTGAGGGATTGAGTTGGGGGCAAAAAACTTCCTGGCAATTGAGGGCCTCTCTTCCTCTAGTGCTGTTGTTGGGGTTGGTGGTCCAGGGGAGGCTCTTACTCCTTGGAGGCCATGTGGATCATGAGGTCCATCACTCTGTTGCTATAGCCAAATTCATTGTCATTCCAGGAAATGAGCTTGACAAAGTGGTCGTTGAGGCAGTGCCAGCCCCAGTATCAAAGGCGTAAGAGTGGGCATCACTCCTGAAGTCACAGGAGACTACTTGGTCCTCAGTGTAGCCCAGGATGGCCTCTAGGGGACCAATGAATGCCTGCTTCACCTTCTTGATGTCATTATACTTTGCAGTTTTCTCCAGATGGCATGTGAGATCCATGACTGTCACATTGGGGGTGGGGACATGGAAGGTCAAGCCAGGGAGTTTCCCATTAAGCTACAAGATACCTTTGCCCATAGCCTTGGCAATGCCAGTAAATGTGGGGATGATGTTCTGGGAAGCCCCGTGACCATTGCTCCAGAATTTCACTGAGGGGCCATCCATGGCCTTCTGGGTGGCAGTGATGGTGGGATGGGGGTGGGTCATGAGTCTCTTCATGTTGCAAAAGTTGTCAGGGGTGACCTTGGCCAAGGGGCTCAAGAAGTTGGTGGTACAGGACATATTGCTGATAATCTTGAGGGAGTTGTCATACTTCTTGTGGTTCATGTCCATCGCAAACATGGGGGCATCAGCAGAAGGGGCAGAGATGATCATCTGAGCCTCAGCCTTCTCTATGGTTGTGAAGACACCAGTGAACTCGACGACATACATGGCACCAGCTTCATTCCACTTGATGTTGGTAGCATCTCACACCTGGAAGATAGAGATGGACTTTCCATCAAAGGTAAGCTTCCCCATCTCCAGCCTTGATGGTGCCATTGAACTTGTCATGGGTGGAATCATACTGGAACATGTCAACAATGTAGTTCAAGTGAATGAAGGGGTCATGGATGGCAGCAAGGTTCACTTTGTCAGAGTTGAATGCAGCCCTGCTGACCAGGTGTCCAATACGGCCAAATTCATTTACTCTGACCTTCACCACCATGTCTCTGGGATGTTGCCTGAGGAGCCGGGAACCTGTTAACTCTTTACAAGAGTAGAAAGCCCCATTTTTCTCGCAGAGAAGCTGTTGGTTTAGAACTGCTGACCTTGCAGTTAAAGCCTGACCTTGTCTTGTGTCATCAATAAATACACTGTACCCAGGGGACGAAAAAGAGTTCCAGTCTCTGAAACTCAAAGGGATAGCTTGCCCCTGTGCTCTAGAGTCTCTGTGTGTCAAAATCCACTTGATGGCAGTGAGTTTGGTTTTGAGATCTCTTCAAGATGGGAAGTACTTTCTACTCTCTGGAGTATAAGAATATGTTGTCATGGCTAGTTGCTGTCCTCAGGGTGACCCTAGGTGTGTAGATAGAATGGTTCCATCAAGTTTTCTATGGCTTTGAGCCTTCAGAAGTACATCACCAGGTTTGTCTTCCGCAGCACCACTGGTTATAATGATTAGCCATATATAATTTTTTTGTCTTGGAGTACCTTTTTTTTTGTGGGCATCACTGCTTCTGGTGGTCATGGGCGCTACCCAGTGCTGCTCCTGAGAGCCGCCGCTGGATTTGAACCGCCAAGCCCGCGAGCTGCAGTCCTGCACTCAACCACTCACGCCACCGGGGCTCAGCCCGGAGTACCTTTTAACACATATTTGATGAGATAATATTTTTCATGTATTTGCTATTTATTGCTTGTCAAATGTGTGCTCAAGATGCTTAGTGAAACCATTTTTATCTTCCCATTGCTATTTTACCTAATGTACATACAATATGAGTACAGTAAATGATATCATATGTGAAAGTTGGCTAGAGCCCAAACATGCAGATTAGATAACTGCAGAGACTGTTGAAACAATCCCTCCTCATTTAGAATCTAGACATACCCTACTCACTCAAGCCAATTGAACTGGAGCAATACAAGCCAGTCAGATTAAATAGAGACTGCCTCAGAAGAGCACACAAATTTGATGACTTTAGGTTTCCGCCACTTCTTTTGAAGTTTAGATGTTTAGAGACATGGCACATGGCATTTTCCTGTAATAAACGGAAATGAAAGTTTAAGTACTTTGAAATAAGCCATGCTTTTGTTTGTGCTGATTTAATAGTGGGAAAATCACTTTTTTTCTTGAATATAAAAAGAACACTGGCTACATTTTAAGAGATGTCTGGAATAGAGTTATAGCTTGAGAGAGGTTAAAAGTCCTCCCTTGCTCAATGGTGATAAGAATTGGTTAGCTTTTTCAAGGAATCTGACAGATTAAAATTCGAGTTAACTGCCTTTATTTTACTGTGAAACATGGCTACAAACCTTTCAAAGTAACGTATTGAACATTTCACTTGTTTCTGTATTAGCTTCCTGTGACTGCTATGACCAATTACTACAAACTGGATAGCTTAATACAAGCAACATTTCTTCTCTCATCATTTTGAAAACCGAAAGTTGGAAATTAAGTTGTCTGTTGGGGCCATGCTCCCTTCCAGTAGTTGCATTCCTTACCTCCGTGTGTTTTGAGTGCCCCCAAGTGTTGGCTGTCTTGTGCCTCCATCTCACATATCTCTTGCCTCTGCCTCTGTCTTCCCCTCCTCTTCCCCTCTACGTGTCTGGTTTCTCATAACTTTTATTTGCCCCCTCTGCCCCAACTGTTTTACTGATGGAAAATTCATTTTTAAATAGACTTAATATATTAAAGTGACCGGATTTTAAGCGGGACGCCATTGACCGGGGGTGGGGGGTGGTTGTTGATTAAAAAGTTGGTCTGTATGGAACAACAAAAATGTTCATAGAGTGCACAAATGATATTGTAATATATTGATTTAATTGTTAAAAAGCGGGACGCCTGGGCACCTTATTGTAGATACATCATCAAAAACAATTCGAGGGCACTCTTCCTCCTTCATATTCATTGTTTGTTTTACCCCCAATTCCCCTCCACCTTCCCCCACATCCAAGACAAGCTATTACATCAGTTACGGTCTCTCTGCATCTATTCCTTCTGTGCTTCATAAAGTGGAACTATGAAACAAAGTCCAAACAGTAAACAAGCCAAAACAAAATAGAAAAGTGAAAGGAATTAAAGACCACTGGCAATATTTAAATAAGCCAAACAGGAAATGTCTGTCGAGGTAAAAAGTGAGAAATATTTAAGCCAAGAGCAAATCCTGGATGGATAAAAAGGGAGGTCAACTGACCGAGTATTGGAGTTCCATCCACCATAATCCATTTACGATAGTTTCTGTCTGGTATGTTCTGGTCTCTCCCCTGTGACTAGAGGGGATCTGCCAGGGGTTTAATCGGAGTAGGAACTGTACAGATGATTTGGGGGTTCCCTCCATCGCCTTCTGCAACTCAGATGTTCACAATTTAAGTTCTGCTACCTTTCCCTTCATCATATTTAGATTTCGTTACTTACCATCCTTGCACCACACAGGCTGGATTTCGTTGACGCCTCATTTCAATGGCTGCTTGTTTGAATACAAGCCCTCTATCCCCGTAGGCCTCTTAGGAGAACCATTTTCAATGGCTTTACAGACCAACTGGATAATCCAGGATGACCTCATCTCAAGATCCTGAACTTCATCACAGGTTTTAGGGATTTAAACGTGGGATTCTGGTTGCAGCAGCTGCTCAGCAACGATTGGAGGGGGGGAACGTTACAATTGCCTCAGCAGGCTACATGCATCATGAACATAGCAATGTCCTTTGACTAGCTGTGATAGCATGTTTGACCAAAGCACATTCTTAAACCACCACTTCCCATAGCCTTATGGTTTGTCTATAACCCATTAAGTGGGAAGAGGAGGTAAATAGAAAATTTAGAAATGTTTCTTCTTTTTGTGTGTGTTCAACAGTGCAGAAAATTTTAAATACTGAAAAAATGGAAGTGATATAATTGCATAACAGGCAGGCCCTAAGCTTAAAAATATTAGGATCCCATGGGCTGATGCACCTGCGGTGCTCTCGAAACTGCCTGTATCGCCCTAGTGTAAGGAATGGGACTGTAGTGGCAAAGTGGGCTCTGCAATATATCAGTTGCTCACGTCCAGGTCAGCAGTGTGAACCCACCTGCTGCTGCTTTGGATAAAGACGAGGCTTTCGGCTCCTATCAAGATCGATAGCTACAGAAAGCCCAGGCTACACCCTCTGATTGGGTCCAAATGGACTCAGTGGCAGCGAGTTTGAGGCTTTGGTGTTTGAGTTGGTGTAAGGAAAGATAGTTGAAACTAACAGAGGGGATAGGAGCAAGTGTGATATGAGAACTCCATCAAAGACTGCTTGGCAGGTAGAAAGGGAAGGCATCTCTTTGCAAGCATACGATACAGGTTTGCATTTAGACAGGATGATCTTGGGGCTTCAGTATCTGTTCTGAAAGTGATTCATCAGGTTATTTCTATCCATACAGTGGAATGTGTTTGCATTGGAAGCAAGCTCCTTGAATAGTAGGTAAGGTACTTAACCAGATGAACTCCTTTCTTGATTTTTATTCACTGATAGGAACTATTTGGGACGTAAAGAGAAATGAAAATCTTGGAAGACGTGATTATCAGTTTTTAGTCTGGGTAGACTAGAGAAATGCACAGAAACGCATATGCATATAAGAGAGAATTTTATATAAAGGGAGAGTGTACAACCACGTGCTATCCATGCCTACAAGTCCAACATTAGTCCATATGATCAACGCCGATCTACAAAGTCCTCCTCAATCTAACAAAGCCCACGCAATGAGGCCAACTGCAGCACGAAAGCAATCAGGGAACGTGTAAATATCTCAGTGCTGACAGGTGTCTCCATGTAACTGCTCCAGCACCCAGGGCTGCATCAGGGTACGTCCATGTGCCTTCTCCTCAGGGATATCTTGCAGGATGTGAGCCTTGCCAGCTGAGGCAGGGATCTGGCTAAGGCCCCTGCACTCTGGTCTAACCATCAGTGAGCAAGAACCAGAAAGACAACACTCATCGAGTCATTTTCTCTCCACACTTCAATTAATCACACAGCTATTTATTGACCAGGTTGGCACAATAAACCTTAACTATCTCATAAGGGAATCTGAGATCTTAGGAAAATAAGCTGTCAGCAAGGTTAAGAAAGGACTTTTAAGAAAGCTCACCTTCTGAGGTTTGGGATATTAGTTGTGAAGATTCAATAGAGTGAAAATGTATAGCCCAAGTTGTAACACAAAGTATCCCTGCCCACGCTCATTACACACCTCTGGGCATGCACAGCCAGTTTGATCTTCACACTGGTCTGTCTTCTTCCCATTCTGGTACAGTTCTTCAGTGGTTCTGAACCTGCCCAGCTCCTGCAGTCCCACTGTGCCATTCAGACCAGATGCATGGGGAAGTGACAGACAGCAGGAGTTAGCTTGCTTATCTCTGTTCCAGGAGAGTTGGAGAAGAAACGGAAATGCAGCCTGGTCCTGCTCCAGCCCCATGATGTGTTGTGAATCTGCTGTGAGTCCTAGTCTTTGCAGTGACTGATTTTTGGAGGGAGATTGTCAGGCTTTTCTTCTGTGTTCATCGTATTCCAGAAAGGCTGCTGTAGTTGGTATGCTAGCATTGGCTGGTGGTAGCTGCTTCATCTTCAATATAGTGGATATTTGTTCAATGAATGGTACTTAGAAAAAGCGAGGTGCCTCCTAAATTTTGTGGAAAATGGAATTAAAGGATTATGGCTTTTTCCCATGAACTTTATTGAAGTGTTCTCTCATCACTTGGTTACATGACTGTCTTATGATAGATTGAAGATAAAAACCCAAAATTCAAGTCACTGCTATCGAATCGATTGGCTTCATAGAGACCCTATAGGACAGAATAGGACTACCCCTTTGGGTTTTTCAGACTGTCGCTCTTCACTGAAGTAGACAACCTTACTGTCTCCTAGCAGAACAGCTGGTGGAGTCAAACTTCTATGCCACCACATCTCCTTGACTCTAGGACCTAGAGTGAAGATGCATGGCCATTTTATTGCCTAAAATAACTTTTAAGAAAATCCGTGAAGAGTCCTAAAGGATGCCTCCTAGGTGACCTTTGAGAAAGGCAGTCCACTGTATAACCTACTTTTTACTTCTTCATTTCTAGTAGTTCCCCATAATGGTATTGTCTGAAAGTCTGACACATCATAAAACAACAGGAGCCACAGGGGGTGCTAATGCCATCTTTACTCTGTACAAATTACTGATTTACAATGATCCCCGGGAGACACCGAGTGCCTAAAATATGGACAGCTCCTAGGAAGCATGGCCCGCTTGAAAGACTTGAGTGCCTGTAGAAAATACACAGTTTCTTAATTTAAGAAGAAATACAAAAAAACTGGCTTAAAGGCCAGGCTACCTTGTGCTTTCACGATCTGTGTAAGCCACACGCCACTTGATCAGCATTGTTTCTTGTAGAATACATGGCCTAGTGAGGTGCGGACAAAAGGGCAGCTACATTTGCTCTTTATCTTGACATCTGAAGTACCAGCAATCTAAAGTACCAGAACCTTCCACCATTGTGATTCCCTGCAAGATTTTTAAAGCTCTAAGAAAACATTGCAGAGTGTGTTTGTGTGCCTGCCCATGTGTCTATTCAATGCCCATTGGAGCCTCATCTGCGAATCTTGCTTTGAGTCTGCAGATATGAGGGTATCAGAAGCCCTCAGTTAACTGCCTCAGTGGGTGGCCATGGGTCTGTCAATCTGTCTTTAAAATGGGTCTACAGCTGACAGGCTCTGAGGTGGATTCCCAGTGGTCCACAATGGATTCAGAAGGGAACCCATATGAATCTGGCTTTTGAAAAAGAGAGAAAGAACACCCCAAATTTATGTGTGCTTTGGACATGCTGTGAGGAGAGACTAGTTCTTAGAGAAGGACGTTATGTTTGGAAAAGTAAGATAGCAGCATCAAAGGGCCTTGCGGCAATGGTTGCACACAGAGGCTATCACAATGGACGTGGACATTTGGACAGTTGGGAAGTTGGCACAGGACTGTGCCATGTTAATTCTATTGTGCCTATGGTCACTAGGAGCTGCAACCGACGACTCATTGGCTTCTAACAACCACGATGAAAATCTCCTAGCAACCCTGGAGGACAGAGAACTTCCCCTGTGGGTTTCTGAGGCTGTAACTCTTTATGGAGGCAGAAAGCTTCAATGCCCCCCTCCTCTGAAGAAGAAAACCAAATCTACTGCCCTTGAGTGACTACTGACTCATAGCCACCTCGAGGAAACTGCCGTATTTCTCTCATGGAGTCACTGGTGCTGTCCAGTGCATAGCCACTCTGCCATAAGGGCTCCTCAGAGGGGCTGCCGGGTTCAACCCCTCATGGGGTTGCTGATCTTATGATTCTTAGCCCACTTCCCAACCCACTACCCCACCAGCGCTCCTGTGACTTTGAAATGGCGTGAACAGCAAGTTTGCGTGCTTGAGATGACCAAAGTTCAGGAACCCTGGTGGTGGCGCAGAGGAAGTGTTGGGCTACTAAGGAAAGATCAAAGGTATAAACCCACCAGCCATTCTGTGGGAAGACATGGAGGCTCTCTGCTCCTCTAAAAGATTTATAAAACCTTCGGTAACTGTGAGTCAGAATTGACTCAATAGCAGTGGGTGGGGGTCAGGAAATATAAAAGTATATAGAGTAAACAGTAAACATGTCCTTTTTCTCAATGAACCACAGCTTCCTATTGTAACCCATCTTAATTTCTTGCCCAGAGATAATGTCCTACTTACAAACAATTGCATACCATGAATAGTACAGATTTTCAGACAAATAATATGTCTTAAACATATATCCATCTCAATGTTGAAAAATCTAATCAAAACACATACATAGTATAACATACCACACAGAGGTCATGTTGGGCTCAGAACACAGAGCATGTGCAACACATAAAACATATACAATAAATTAACAAAAAATACCACCTACATATGACAGAATGCACACAAAGCACACAGATCAGCTATTACACAAGTCACAAACCACACACAGAACACATCACAACACACAACACACATACACATAACTCATACACAATGCAACATGGCACATGACACATAATACATGCAACATAAAAGTTGCATAATACACATGCACAGTACACTCATAATATACACAACAGAAAACATACAACAAAAACAATACATACATACACAGTGTACACACAAATAGCACAAAACACATACAACACGCAAAACATAAAAACACACACAAAACACATATACCCCATACAAAATCCAATCATGCTATATACACACAACACACAAAATAAAAATAACACACATGCAACATAAAACACAACACACATAAAAGGAAAAAAAGCACACAATACCCATAAACCACACACACCAACTTGCACTACCCACACATGCAACATATGGAACACACACCCCACATGCACACCGCAAACACACAATAAAAAATTACACAAAACGCACAACATAAAAACACATGCAATATACATACACCACTTATACAACACACTCATACTATACACACACCACATACAACACAACACAAAAAGTACACAAAACACAAACAGCACATGCATCACATCACAAAACACATACAACCTAATCAATACACAATCACAACACACATCTACACAACACATACAAAACACAACACAGCACAAAACACACAATATAAAAAACACAAACAGTACACATACACCACATACACTATATATTCACGCTATACACAATGCAACACACATAACAAAAACAACACACACACATACAATGCACACGCACAACAAACACAGCACAAGCACACACAACATGTAAGAAAGATAAAAGCACCTAATACCCATACACCACAAACACAGCATGCTCACACTATGGACACACATGCAACACAGACCACACATGGAACACACGCCACACATGGAACACACACCACACACACATGCACACAACACACACATACACAACACACCACAAAATTACATAAAACAAGCAACATAAAAAACACATAATACACACACCAAATAATACAACACACTCACACTATGCACACATAACATACACTATACTATAAAAACAACACACAACACAAGCAACACATCACATCACAAAACACATACACAAAACACAATCTAATCAATACACCAATACAACACACGCACAAACAACACACAGGAACACAAAACCCACACAACATAAAAAACTCACAAAATACACACACACCACATACACAACAGACTTCCACTATAATCTCACAACACAAAGAACACTTACAACACAAACACACACATGCACAAAACTCATACAACATGCAAACCATAAAAAGCACACACAATACATATCCAGCACATATACAACGAACTCAAGCTAAACACACACAAAAAAACAACAAACACATATACAATGCACACACAACACAAAACACAACACTGTAAAAAGGCGCCATGCATATACATCACATATACAACACATTCACACTATACATACACAAGACAGACAACACATCACAAAGCACAGCACATCACAAAGTACATGCACAAAACACATACTCAAATCAATAGACAAATACAACGCAACTACAAAAACACAACACATGCAACATAAAAAATGCACAGTATACAAAGACTACATATACAATGCACTCACACAACACACAACACACACCAAAATGCAACACACAACACAAACAATGCATGCATCACATCACAAAACACATACACAAAACACTTAACCTAGTCAATAAACTAATACATCACACAAGAACAGAAAACACACACAATATGCAACATAAAAGACAAAAAAAACACATAACATCTATACTACATACACGCATGATACAAACAACACACACACATCACAAAACACATACAAAAAATACACAACCTAATCAATACATAAACACAACACACATATTGCACACAACACTCTTGACACAAGACATACAAAACACTCCAATGACACAACACACAAAAACTCACACATTATACATGCACCACACGCACAACACAGACACAACACAAGTAACACACAACACACACATCAAATCAGAAAACACACTCACAACACACAACCTAATTAATACACAAACAACACATACATACATAACACACAACATGCAACACAACACACTGTAAAAAATGCACACAATACACATATACTCACACACACTCAAACTACATGCAACGCACATCACATCAAAAACACACAATCTAGTCAATGGACAAAAACAACACATACACAACACACAATGCATAATACACAACCTGTGGAACGTAAAAATACACACCGTACACATGCACCTTATATACAACACATTCACACTACGTAGAACATAAACAGCACACACAATGAAAACAGCACATAAAGAACACCCGCAACACAGCACAAAACACACACATGTAAAAGAAAAAAGCCCATGACACCCACACACAACGTACTCGCAGCACACATACATGCAACATACAATACACACAACACATACAACACAAAATTACACAAAATGCGCAACATAAAAATGCACACAATGCATATACATGAAATATGCAACACACATACTATACACACACAACACCCACAATACAACACAAACACATACACCACGTAACACACATATCACAAAACATACAACCTAATCAATACACAAAGACAGCACACACATGGAATACACACCATGCACGCACACAGCACACACATATTATACCACACCACACAACACAAAACAGAAGCAACATACACAACATAAAGGTGCACATAATACACATACACCACACACAACACAATCACCCTACACACAGCACCCAGAACACATACATAACACAACACACAACATATTCAATACACAACCACACCACACATACACTGCATATCCAACACAAATAGACAACATGAGACAGCATAGAGCACTCAGAATACACAACACATCACATCACACACAATATGTACAACACAAAAATACACACTGAAAGCAGCACACACTGCACACATACATCAAACCCACAACTCACAACACAACACACACAACACATACATAACCCAAACCATTCATATACAAAACAGTACGTAACTTAAAATAACCACACACTAAACACTGAGCACAATCACATCTTACAAACAAAGCCCATACACAACATAATATACCACACAGATTACATTGAGCTCAGAACACAGAGCATACATAACACATATAAAACACACACAGTACATTCACACCAAACAAACATCACACAGAAACAGAACACATCATATGACAGAAAGCACACAAGATACACACATCAGCCATTACACATACAAACACTACATACACCACACACAGATCACATACCATAATCCACACAATCCAACACACATACACATCACTCATACACAACATCCAACACAACACATGTAACATAGAAAATACACAATACCCATATACCACACACACAACACAAGCACAACACACATCACATCACAAAACACATACAACACACACAATGTAATCAATACACAAACATAACACACACTGCACACCACACACTCTTGACACAAGACATGCAAAACACACTTTCAAAACACACACATCACAACACACAACAAAAAATTAGCACACAATACTTAAACACCACACACAAAACACACTACACACAACCCAAACCACACACATGGAACACACAATACACACAACACACAAAACATCACACATATACTACACAACACAAAACAGTGCATGCAACAAAAATTTCACACAATATGCACACACCACATACAACACACACTGTACACACACAACATCCACAACACTACACACACAACAAAAACACACATCACATGTCAGAACACACAGCACACACAAACTAATCAATACACAAACACAACATACACCACATACAACACAGTCTTGCCACAAGAGTAGCACAACACACTCCCACAACACAATACTCATCATTTAATGCCACAAATACATGCACAACACATGTAAGAGAAAACTACACACAATACCTATCCACCACATACACAACACACATTACATACATGAACAACACACCACACACATGGAACACACACCACAAATGCACAAAACACATACACACATACCCAACACACAACACAAAACACAAGCACCATAAAAAAGCACATAATACACATACAGCATATATAAAACACACTCAAACTATTCACAAACAACACAAAGAATACACACACATTACTAAACACACAAAGCACACAACATAATTGATACACCATAACAAATACATAACACATACAACAGAAGCAATCAAGTTATTTTACTTTTTTTTACATATTTAAGCTAATTTTATAGACAGGATTCGTTTTGCAGACTTTTCTAAATTCCATTAAGTGAGGCTATAATGTAAGTAATAAAAAATAAAGCAGAAAAAAAAATAAAGCAGAGCATGACAAGGTTTATGATGACCCTTTTTCCCCAAATCTGCACCAAACCTGGGTATTGGTAGATTTCTTACCTACTGCACATTCAAAAGAGGGAAAAAAAGATCTCATTTTGATTTTTTAAAGTTTGTTTCCCCCCACCCCCTGCATACTTGCTGCTTATTTTTAATGCACGTCTTCCATTGGGTATCATTATACCTCTTGACCAGTCTTTCCTTCTCCAGTGGCTTCCAGATCTAGAGCATGCCTCCCAAGGGCTACCAGACGGATTTTCCTAAATCTTCCTTTCATCACTTCTCTTTCGTGGTCTACAGCTTCACTTCAGCTTGCCAGGCCTTTATTGAGTTCCTGATGTCAGCAATGAGCCACCGTTCACAGCGGGATGTTGGTTCATAATGTCCCGTGACCCAGGAACACTTTTATTCTTGTTTCTGATCTCCTACCCTTAAGTATGCAGCTAGCTCTCAAGTCCTTAATCTTAGAGGACTTTGGACCAGATCTTTCTGCATTCAACTCTGTGGAATTCAAGCTCATTCTAGCCTAGGGATGGAAAGCAGAGCATATCCAGCATGCTGGGATTGGTTACACTTTCCTCATAATTCCGCATTTGCAAAAACAAATGCATGCCCCTATCTCTGAGAAGCTTCACAACACACATACGCAAAGCTCTCTCTCTTCATGCTTGTTTCTGGCCTGCTCCCCTGTCATCTACAAGCCAGCCTCCTTTCAGTGGGGCTCCTGCCAGATGCCATTGTCACTTAATGGGATTTGGAATGGTAAAAGCTCTGGCTCACTCTGTAGATGGGTGTGTCTGTCGGGAAAGACCAGGCTACCCGTCCTGGGATAGGTTTCATACTTGAAACCTCCTCATTTTGGTGTCTGAGAGAATCACAAGCCTTTTGTGAGCCAGAGAATTGCCCTCCTCTTTGTCCTCTGAGCCTTTGAAACTGTTAGCAGAGCGCATTGTTAGGAATAGCCATGGAGACAAAATTGCCATTTCAGCATGAAGTTTTCTAAAGTGCATAATTTCCCTGCCATTTCTAAATCTGGAAACGAATTCTTCGTGCTAATCATTTATTTTTAATTTCCAAGAAAGCATTGTAGGTGATGATGCTGGTGATATGTAGTCTGCAGGAAGAGAGGGGGGAAACAGCGACTGCAGGGGGTGGGGGGCGATGGCACCACTATGATTGGTCCTTCATGAATCATCATTGATACCTTGTGACAGGATTGGTGCATTTTGTGGATGATATAAAAGCTCAAAGAGATGAAATAGCTCAGAGATGGAATTGGCACTTGGCTTTCCAGTGATTTCTTTGAAGTACACTTCAGAAGTTGTAAAAGCTAGAAACTATTGGAATTCAGATAATATTTGCTGTAAGCTTACAATTACCAGGCCCTTTGGCATGTAGTATGGAGATGCTTAAAACTTGTGCTCATGAGTCAGTGGCGCCAACTACCCAGTTTGTTTTGCAAGCCCGCTGATTAGGTGCATCAGCTGGAGGAGAAGTCGCTCCAGACAAAGACAGTTCCCTGAGCCTCAGCAACCACAGAAGCTAATCATTCATGAGCAAAAGTCTACATGTACCCCAAAGAATTGCATTCGTTCCACAAATAGCGGGGTAGGGTCCTGATAAAGAGCTACCCACACCAAGCTAGCAATGCATTCTATTTTGTGTTCTTTGCAGACAAACTAAGCAACTGACCCCCCCCCCCAAAAAAAAAAAAACAACATATAGGACCTCGCTGTTAAGAATTAATCAGAACTCAGAAGATTTAAAGCTTAATTAGAATTCTGATCCGAGACTGCAGAATGTGTGAATTGCTGTTGCTAAATTGTTACTGATGGAATTTACTTGTCAACTCAACTGGAATTTCTGTGCAGTAAGCTTGTCTTTCTGTCAGCCAAGTGCATCATGGGAAAAGATCAGCATCTCAAAAGAGTGTGATCTGTATGTGTAAAGAAAAAGGGTGGGGGTCCAGGAAAAAGGAATATTTGCATGTTTTTTCTTGCTTTCTGTTTTTCATTTGTGCCCAGTAGTTAAAAAGAACATCTTCTAACGTCATATATTTGGGCATCAGGATAGTGAGGGTTTTCTTTCTAAGAATTGGAAGATAAGCAATTCTTTTTTTTTAATTTGAGGGAAAAAGAATATCTGTAGCCCTTAGCTAAGTACAGTATGCCCTAGATAGAAGACTACAGAAAATAAAAGAGATTCAGAAATGTTTTTGAGTTTTTCCCTCATCCCTTTCGTGGATCTCTTTTTTTTTTAATTTCTACTACTTCAGTCAATTTGGCTATATCAAGAGCCTCCCACCCTCTGCCTTTTTTTTTCCAAACCAAGCCTCAGCATGGTATCGGTACAGTGAGGAGCACAGATGTTAGATCAGACATGATTTTAAACTGCTGCTTGGACAAGACCAGTCATCCCGCTGTGCACTTCCATTTTTCCTACCAATTAAATACTTACCCAATGTAAACGTTGTCTTTTTCAGTTGAAGTCTTTTCATATCTCCTCTCTCCAATCTTTTCTGCCTCATTCTTCCACATGTAGAAGACTTTCATGATTACAACAGGCCTACCTAGAAGGGATGCTGGTGATGAACTAAGTGGTTCCATAGACTTTAGATTTTTACCATTAATCTCTCCTCCAGACAGAGAGAGACTGAAGGTTGAACCCTAGATGGCTGCGCCAGAACTTTGAAGATATGAGTTGCTACTTATCCAAATAGGATGTAGAACATTGTAGTTGTGAACACCATGCCAAAAGATCTTGAACTTCTAAATTTATTCCTAAGTCTATTGCATACTTAATAGACTGAAATATAGTGTAGGCTTTTATGTGTCCTGTGAAATAAAAAAAATATTGCATGAATTGCTTTATTGTGAAATTTAAATATTGGGGTGGTCTGAAACTGAACCCTCAAATTCTCCAAAGTATGCAAACATTTACTTGTGTGTAAATGCATTGTGGGTATGTGTGTGGTTTACCTGAAAGAATGGTCTCAGAGGAGGGCCGAGCTGGAACTCGAAATTTCATAGGACAGGCAACCGTTGTTGTTGTGGGGTGCCATTGAGTTGGTTTTAATCTTCATGACCTTATGCACAGCAGACAGGGTCCTGGGCCATCTTCATCACTGTTCCCATGCCTGAGCCCATTGTTGCAGCCACTGTGTCAGTCCATCTCATTGAGGACCTTCCTCTGGTTCACTGTCCCTTGACTTTACCAAATACCCCCGCCCTGCTCCAGGTCCTTCTCTCTCCTTACAACTTGTCCAAAGTAGGTAAGACTAAGTCCTGCCAGCCTTGCTTCTGAGGAGCACTCTGGCCTGACTTCTCATACAGATCGGTTTGTGCTTTAGGCACCCCATGGTTCTCCAGAACCACATTTCAAATGCATCAATTCTTTTTCAGTCTTCCTTATGAATGCCCAACTTTCACACGCCTATGTGGCAATGTAAAAGACCATGGCATGGTGCACCTTGGTCCTCAAAGGAACCTCCTTGCTTTGCAATCTTGAGAGGTCTTGGGCAGCACATTTACCCAGTGCATTGCATTGTCTGCTTTCTTCTTTGATCATTGTGTATCAAAGGAAGATGAAATGCTTGACAATTTCAACCTTTTCACCATTTATTACGATGTTCCCGATTTGTCCAGTTGTGAGTATTCTGGTCTTCTTAACATCGAAGGTTGCAATCCTTTGTCATCATCCACTAGTACTTGAAGTCCTCACTTTCGGCAAGCAAGCTTGTGTCATCTGCATATTGCAGGTTGCGAATAAGCCTCCCTTCAATTCTGATGCCACATTCTTCATATAGACCAGCTTCTCTGATGATTTGTTAAGCAGACAGATTGACATGTATGGTAAGAAGATACAACACCGATGCACACCTTCCCTGATTTTAAACCATGCAGTATTTTCCTTTCTGGTCACACAACTGCTCTTTGAGCCATGTACAAATTCCACAGGAGCACGATGACGTGTTCTGGAATTCCCATTCTTCTCAATGTTGTCCACGGTTTATTATGGTCCACGTGGTTGAATGTCTTTGCATAGTCAATAAAATTCAAGTAAACATCTTTCTGAGACTCCGTTGGACATCAGCAATGATATCCCTTGTTCTACTCCTCTTCTGATTCTAGCCTGAACTTCTGGTTGTTCCCTGTCAATGTACTTCCGGAATGATCGTCAGCAATTTACTTGCATGGGATATCATTGATATTGTTCTATAGTTTGAGCATTCTGTTGAGTTACTTTTCATTGGAATCGGCACAAGTATGGATCTCTTCCAATCATTGGGCCAAGTAGTTGTCTTCCAATCTTCTTGGCATAGATGAACAAGTGCTTCCAGCATTTCCTCAGCTTGTGTAAACATTTCAGTTGATACTCTATCAAGTGTAAAGCACATTTCTACATATGTTGCCATCAATATTATCATAACATTTTCTTTTTACTTAAGCCCTTGGCTTTGGCTCCTTATTTTCACACTCCCTCCCCATCCCCCCTCCCTCATGAACCCTTGATAATTTATAAATCATTATTTTTTCTGGCATACACTTTTACCTTTTCTTTTGTTCCTGTCTTTTTAATGACCTTTTGCTTTCTTCATGAAAGATGGGCAGGCTAGAAACTCGGGCAGAATTTGATGTTGCAGTCTTGGGGTGGTATTTATTTTGTTTTATACATCTAAGGGAAACCTTGGTTTTTACACTTAAGATCTTCAACTGAGTGGGTGAGGCTCAACCACCAAATTAAGGATGATCTTCTTTGTTCAAAGTCAACTGATGGTAGATGTTACAAACAAACAAACCTTTTCACTGCAACACTTAGATTAATGTTTGATTGATAATTGGCAACCATCACCTGGTCTAGGAGAGGGTGGTGCAATATAGTTTTATAAGCTGGGCTGCTAACCACAAGGTCAGTAGTTCCAAATCAACGTTTATTCTGTGGAACAAATATGGGGCTGTCTGTTGCCCTAAAGATTTACAGCCTCAGAATTCCACGAGGGCCAGTAGTTCTACTCTGTCCTACAGGGCCGCTGTGAATTAGAATCAGCTAAATGACAGTTGTTTGTTTGGTTCCTTATCTAGTCCAAGGAACCCCTGTTGACACTGCTGGGCAAGTGCTGACCAAAGTTTAGTGGTTCCAATGCAGCAGCCACTTTGTGGGAGACAGATGAGGCTATCTGCTCTTGTAAAGAAATCCTCAGAAACCCTGTATAAGGTCAAAATGAGTTGGAATTAACTGGATGATCATGGGTTACTGTTTTTTGTTTTGCTATTACCTGCCCAATTGATGTATAAGGCAATCTGAACATGCTATATTTTCTTTGGTTTGAAATAGATGACAGCAAGTCCAAATACCTTCTAAATATTCAAATCAGCAGAGAGGTGCACTTTTATCACATCTTGCTCTATCCTTCTACCCCCAAACAAACCTAAGTTAATGAAATATATGGAGAGAACCATCAGAAAACCGTTGGTATTTGTGCCAGGGTCATTAATTCAACCCATTTTAGGAAATATAGGAGTGAAGGCTTCTTCTTTTGTGACTGTTGTGAAAATTCTCATTTATCATCATTTGTAAAGGCCCAGTGAGGCTAAGCTTCACCCCAAGTCCTTCCAATTCTCACAGTAAATAACTATACTTTAGATTTTTCATTGATGTAAAGAGAAAGTCATTCTCAGTGACAGTTAAGTAAATTGGTAAAAGTTCTACTGTCAGTGTATAATCATGATTTAATTCTTTGTAATAGCTCTGGTAACTTCTGTTTCTGGCTGCCTGTTGCTCAGGGCAGGGACAATGTTTCTAGTTTCAGCATTGATTAACTTTTATTAGGATATAGGCAGTTTGGTCTAGATTAAAACAGTGCTTGGTGAGCACAGAGAAAACGGAGAAAGGTCAAGAGGTTAGATGAGAAAATTGCCACCAAATGGAAGATGTGACCTCAATTTTTCCTTTAGCAGGGAAGACCCATAGCTGACACATTCTTGAGAATACAGCAATTGTCTGAAACAGAAGAAAGCAAAAAGGAAATACCTCATAGGCTCCAGGACACATACATCTTTATCTAAATGCCTATTGGTTTATTTTTGCTAAATGAAATCATCCAGTCCTGTAAAGTCTCTGGTTAGACTGCAGAGTTCAACTTGATCTGCTATGCTACATCATTTCATTACATTCAGTGTCTTCTGTTTAGTGTTGAATACATCTTAGAGTGGTGTAAGTGCAATCTATCTAGAATTTAGGAAGATTTGAAAAAAAAAGAACTTATTGTTTAAGTTTAAAAACGCCTCTTGCTGAAAGACTGACATAAAGAAGACATTTCTGTATTTCATTTGTATAGACAATTTAATACATTACATTCTACAGATTTTTTCCCCAATGGTCATGATACTGTTGTCTAAAATGCTTGTTGCTTTTAGTTTTCAACTAACAGTAGCAGACCACAGACAGTAAGGAAGGAATGGGCTGCCTCCTACCGAGCATGTCACCCCTGAAAAACGGAAGCATTATCAGGCACTGAAGGCCGTCTGCATGGGTACAGAACACTGTCAGAGATTGTGCACAGGGATGGGCTTCTCCAGTTGATGGTTGCTAGTGTTAGGCGCCATCAAGTGGCTTCGGACCCATAGCGCCCTTATGCACAACAGAACCAAACGCTGCCCAGTCCCACTTCACTCTCCTCATCGTGTCGATACCTGAGCCCATGGCAGCAACTATGCCAAGCCATCTCATTGAGGGAGGACTTCCTCTTCTTCACTGCCCCTCCAAGAGCATGCTTGATGTCTTTCTTCAGGGACTGGTCCTTCCCATGTATTCTTTTCATCTCTTCTTGATGCTGCCTGTTGTATCATTGAGTATTTTCGCTCATGCAATCTTGAAAGATTGCAACTTGAGGCATGAATTTTTCCCTCGGGTATGAGGGCATCCCGAAGTGGTACTGAGTAGGAACTGCTTTCTGGCAGTGGAGTTGACATGAATGGAGTAAAGCCGGAGGGAGTGAAGCCTTTGGATTTTTGCATTTGATAATGAGGTATTGCTCGGGTAAGGAGAAACAGCAGCAAGAATCTGCTAATGATTGGAACTTGGAATGTGGGAAGTATGAATCTAGGAAAACTGGAAGTGATCAATAATTAGATGGAACCCATAAAGATCGATATCCTAGGTGTTAGTGAACTGAAATGGAAGGCCTTCACCATTTTGCATCAGAAAATCATATGATTTACTATATCAGGAATGACACGATCAAGAGGAATGGCCTGGAGTTGCATTCATTATCAGAAAGGATATTGTAAAATTAACCTTGAAGTACAATGATGCTTGGGGTAGGATTACAATATATCTATCCCCCTTCAAGGAAATCCAATTAATACAACTATTATTCAAATTTATGCACCAACCACAAAAGATAGTGATAAAGAAATTGAAAACTTCCTACCAACAACTCTAGGCAGAAATTGATTCAACATGCAGTCAAGATGCATCGATAATTTCTGGCTAGTAGAACACAAAATTTGGAAACAAAAAGGAAAGAATAATAGCTGGAAAATATGATTTTGATGATAGAAATGAAGCTGGAGATCACAGGATAGAATTTTGCACACAACAAATAGTTCTTCATAGTAAATAACCCCCCCCCAACAAAACAAAAGATGACTATACACATGAACTTCTCCAGATGGAATTCACAGAAATCAAATGGACTACATCTGGGGCAAGAGACAATGGATAATCTAAAACCAGGTCAGTGGCCAACTGTGGAACAGCCCATGAAAACATGTCCACCAGATCCCAGATCCTTCAGTTTATCCCACCTGACTTTTGAGAAAAACTGAAGAACAGATTTAAAGCGTCGAACACTATTGACAGAAGACCTGTTGAGTTGTGGGAGGACATCCAGCTACCACTCATGAAGAAAGGAAAATGTCATGAAAAAGAGCGGCAAGAAAAGATCCAAGCGGGTGTCTGAAGAGACTCTGAGACTTGCTTTTGATTGCAGAGTAGTTACTGTAAATGTAAGAATTGAAGAAGTCAAAGAAAGTTTCAAAGGGCTGGTCGAGAAGACAAATCAAATGTTATAATGAAATGTGCAGCGACCTCAAGTTAGCCTTTGCAAACCTATGAGGTGACTGAAAAAACCCAAGTTTGGATCAAGCACACCACAGTCATCAAAGTGACATCTTGCTTAAAAAAAAAAAAAGCTTAAAAGGAAGGTCTTTGTGGTTAGCAGCCCAACACACAACCCACAACTCACACTCCAAAAGATGTTTTGCAACAGATTTCCCCAGTATAATAAGTCATTTGATTTTTGTGATCATTGTTTCCATGGATGTTGATTGTTGATACAAGTCAAATTAAATCATTGATAACTTCAATCATCATGCTCTTTATCAGTGCAGTTGAGAGGATTTTTGCTTTCTTCACATGAAGGGATTGGGAAACTTTTATTTTGGTAAAAAAAACCTTTAGTAAATATGTTATATCTTGTGGCACAGAGGTTCTCCATTGAAATTACTCAGCATTGTTTTTTGTAGCATGAAAGCAGTCCTAGAAAAGAAAGAAATAACAGTGTAGCCGAGTTCCAAGAAACCTTTGACAAAAAACAGAGAGGCTTGATTTGGTCATTGCAATAGTTCCTTGAACTCTAATTGTAGGGAACAAAGAAAGAAACTCAGTTAACCAGTTCAATTCTGAAAATTGGCTGTAAAAAGCTACAGAAGGTCCTTCACACATGCAATGTGATGAGGTGGGAACATGTTGTTTTTATGAGGTGCCATTGAGTGGGTTGGAACTCAGAGTGACCCTTTGTACAACCAAAGGAAACACTGCTCAGTCCTCTACCGCCCTCGCAATTGTTATTCTGTTTGAGCCCCTTGTTGTTGCAGCCACTGTGCTCAAACCACAGTCTCCTTTAATTAATAACCACTCGGGTGTTCTTCATGTTTTTACGTGGTCTCCTTGCTACTGTGCTAGCACTGTGTGTGTCCAATAGTTTTGTTTTCTATTCTCTAATAAAGGACAATGCACTTAACGATGAAAATGTGACTTGTCCCTATCACCATTGGCTTATGTAGAACAGAATTCACCTAATACTGAGTTATGTCCTTTTTTTCTGCTAAAAAGTAAGCATTTGGATTATAAAATTTGATTGTGCTAACTCACTTTTTAAATAGGAAAAGTGTTCCCCTCTCCTGGTATCTCTCATTTTTAAGTCAATTTAGTGCCAAGGGCCAGATTTTAATCTTAAATGTCAAGTACACTTACAAATGTCAAGTGCACATATAAATGTCAAGTGAACCGTGTAGTTCTTGATATCCTTTCCTGCTAAAAGCACCATACGGAAGACCCAGAACTCAAAGATCTTAGTTCTTAATGGAGTTTATTCTTGTGCTAGAGGCATCGCTATCTAGTTAGATGTTATATTCACTCTGCAGCCTCTCAGTGAAATTGGAACCGTTTTCAGAGTTGGAGTCAATGAACCGCATACTTGTTTATAAGAAGTTACACAGAAAGTGCAAACCCTCTTGGTAAAATTTTTTCAAAGTCTTCAAAGAAAATAGGATTAGCAGAAAAGACAATTTCAGGGGAAATTGCTTGTGTGTCTATTGGACAGTATTTACAAAGAACCCCTGGATCACCTGCTTGCTCGTGCCTGGAGCATGTTTGCATTGCTTGTGAGTGAATTCTTCTTGCTAGGACAGAGGAATGTGTGGCCTAATGGATATTTCCACACTTCACATATTTCTGGAAGTGAATCCTCTCTGTTCAAAATCCATTTTTTTTTGTTTTTAAATGACCGTGCAAAAATAACATGTGCTGAGTTTTCTTTCACATCTACTTAACCAAACTCACTACTGTTAATTCTGACTCACATTGACCCCATCTAGGGTTTCCAAGATTGCAAATCTTTACAGGAGCAGACAGCCTCATCATTCGCTCATGTGATAATTGGTGGGTTTGAACCAATGACCTTGTGGTTCGCAACCTAACCCATACTGTGAGTGGGTACTATGTGTTAGGCAATATATAGAGAAAAGAGTGAGCTCAGAGTTTACTTTTCAATATGGAAGACAGATTTTAAATAATGAATTGTGTTTATAATAAACAATTATGAACTGTTAGAAGTAAAGTAAAAATATATTGTATCTCAGAACTTGTAAAGAGGGTGGGTGGTGGTGGTGAGAAACTAATCTAGCCTAGGACCAGGGAAGACTTTTATTTTAAAAATGGCTCATTTGGGATTTTGGTAGCGACTAGAAAAGTAGTATATATTCACTAGACAAAATAATTGGAGGAGAAGAGTACCAGACAGAGAGAACTCTAGACACAAAGACCTTTAGGAGGGAAAGAGTCATTGAAAGTAAATCAGTTTATGCCAACCTAAGGGTTGAACAGGAAAGGGACACAAGACGCATTCCTTGTATTCTTGGGGAAGAAGGAATTGTGAACTAGGTACTTTTTTAGATACTTGGCATACAGTGTTGAAAAATGAAAGGTCCCTGACCTCACAGAGGTTATGTTCTAGTTTAATTTAATTCCCTATAGTGTTATGTGATCTTAAAAAAAGGAAATAGGGTAGTCACTAAAGGCCTTTCTAAGGATGAAGGTTGTTTGAGCAAATGCTGTGAAGGATGCAGTCTGAAAAAGATCTGGGAGAAGAGAATTCCAGGCTGTGTGATATCAGATGATATCAGATGACACCACACAAGTGGTGTCTGTTTAATACTTTAGTTCATTGAATGTTCTCAACCTGAAGAGGTCTGCTGACTTCTACTGAGCTCATGCCTTTTCTATGTAAGGGTAGGGCTATGTCTTGGTTCTCTATTCCTTTCCTCTGCCTTTTTAGAGTCTTAACTACATATTTTTGTTAATCCCTGAACCATTTCCATCAAATCATCACACCTCAGAATCAACGTAAGTTTTAGCATATGTCCTTAGATGAACCCCACCCAAGCTGTTGTTGATGGGGAATCTCTCACGCTTTTTTCCAGTGGTGCAGATGCCTTTGGAATTTGGGTTGAGGAGTGTTTAAGCTGGTTATACCCCTTAGTTTGTAAATCATTGTGCAACCCAGAGAAAACTCCAGACTCATGGTAGCCTTGGGCTGTTATTCTTTATTTTAAAATGACTATTTGGTTGTGTGACCATCTAGTAAGTGCCTACTGCTCAGAGTTTCTGCTTTTTTTATCTGCAAAATGGGAGTGATTCTATTATTATTATCCACATTTCAAGATTTCTATACATATCCAATTAAAATATAGTCTCAACGTTGAAAATATACACGGAATCTAGCTCACCATTTTCACTGCTACCCTTCTGGTCCATCTGTGCCAGATTATTAAATGAGCCGGCCAGCTGCTTTCTTTGCTTCTCTGTTGCCACACGCTCAACTCCATTGTCAAGCAAGCGAATAGAGTGCTTTCCAGATGAATCACATGACTCACCTCAACTTCTGTAATATTTCCTTTCCTTACTATTACGGCTTTTATTTGTTAATTAATTACTAATTAATCATTCATCATGTTATATATGTGTATGTTCATTTGTCTAGTTAAGATTGTTTGATAGGGCTATGCCCCGGTGGTGTAGTGATTGAGTGCTGGACTGCGGCCCACGGGTTTGGCGGTTCAAATCCAGTGGTGGCTCTCCAGGAGCAAGACTGGGTAGCGCCTACGACCACCAGAGGGCAGTGATCCCCCCTTCTGCCAAAAACAAACCATTTGAAATGAAAGTCAATGGAGATAACCCATCAGAAGCAGTCATAGGAGTCATGGGTCTCTGAGAGTATGGGAAGGGGGGGTGAGATGGGGAGTGGAGAACTCCTAGCACTGATGACTGTGTAACTTCACTCAACGGGATCAAACAACATAATTGTATGCGTAAGATATGGCAAAAAAAAAAATCAGGGTGTTCTTGCCCAAAGCAAGTCAGATCTTTATGGGATTTATGACTCTGCTCCAACCTTTCCAGATGTTGCTTACTTAGCTTGAAATTGAAGTAAGCTTCTAATGTTGACCTACATGCTCCCCTGTAGCCTGTTCCCATCTTGCCACTCAGAGCTCCTTTCTGTGCCCATTGCTCTCCCTCTCTCTGCCCTTGGTGCACCAGGCTTCTCACTATTCCTCAACTGCAGAAGACTCTCTTACCTTAGAGATGTTTTTTCTGACTGTCACCCTTTCCAGGAAACTCTTCAAGCAGCAAGATGCACGACGAAATCCTGCACTTTCTTAAAATCTCTCTTCAAATGTCACCTTCTCAGTGAGGCCTACATTGACCATCTGTTTTCCACTAGCTCCCCTTTCCCACTAGTCAGACCCCATTCCTCTTTCCTTTTCCATGTTCAGTGTCAAACATGATATAGACTTTGCTTACTTATGGAGTGCTCATATAAACTGGGACATTTTTTAGAGTAAAACTGAGTTTAATTAATCATTGTGCTCAGATGAAAGCATGCAATGATTTTTATTGTTTATCGCTCTTTGCTGGTTTCTTTGAATGTTTTGTTGCTTATGGGTTTATCTTCTGTTCCAAGAAGCGTGTTCAACACATAGTAGCCTATCAGTAGGCATTTGCTGAATAAGTGAATAAATGAGTTAATAGGTATGAAAGATTCTCATAATGTAAAGTACTATGCACTTGTTTCCCCATTTATTGTTTTCTCACTATCCCTGTATGATGCAAAATATGTCTCTATCTACTTATTTCTATCTACCTCTGTGTTACATCGGGGGTGAGTTACTAAGAAGCAAGGTAAGGGTGGCCACGATGGTGTGTAGTTCCTAATCTGGGTTTCATGACATCTCACTTGAGTTCTCGGCCTTGGTGAGCGAGCGCTCAGACCTGTGAAAAGGGGCTTGGATTCCGTAGTACAGTGCTGTGGCTTGGAGAGCCAGAGGACATCCAGATCTAGAAGCGGAATCCTTGATGTGGTGAAAGAAAAAAAAGTGCAATCATTCACGAGCGCAAGGAAGCTCAAGATGGCCTTGCTTATTGGATAATCCTATGCTAACTGGATGTTAGTACACCCTGCCCATTTTACCTGCTGCTGTCTGTTCCCAAGGATGGGGTGAAAGATAATGTTCTGCGATGTATTTTTATATGGAATTTAAAATGATAAAGGCTGATTTCAAAAAACATGACATAGGGGAAATGATCACAAGCAGGTTGTGAGGTGCTGTTTATGAAAAATACTCCCTCCCTCCCTCCCTGCCACCCCAGGGTATCTCTGTCTGCAGAGGGTTTACCGAGACTGCCAGGCACCTCCAGGAGTTGGTGATATAGCTTGACTGGAAATGAGTCTCCTGTGTCTATCAGCTGAGCGGGGAACCTCCATTCTTAGTGCAGAGAAGGGAAGCCACCGCACACACTGAGGAGGCTCTCTGCGGGAGGGGTGGAGGGAGCGGGCCTCTGCTAAGAGTAGGCAGCATGATTCAGAAGCAGATAAGGAGGTACACACTTGGTCTGAGCTTATGAATGTTTGCAAGACTCCCTGATGAACCAAGAGGCTTGTACAGTCATTGGAAAGAACCACTTTGGTATTTGTACAATGATTTGTGCCCATGCGTTGTTCCATCCACTCTATTGGCTGACCTGTTCTTGAATGCATTTTCTGGCAGAAACCAAAATGCAATGTGCTTTTTTTTTGGATAAACAAGTTTAATGGTAAATTTAGTCAACATACATAATTGACCTAAAAACTTCCAATAAGAGAAACTTTTAAACCACTCTGAAGGCCACCTCGCTAAGTCATCTTCCCCAGACTGTACACCAGATGTTTGGAACCTAACCCACAGACGTTGGCAGAGGCCCAAGAAGCTGGAGCCCTGCGCCCCTCCCCCAGCAAGCTTACTCTAGGGGTTAATAACGAAACGCCACAAGGAAAACAACTTCAGCATTGGTTCTATTTGTCAAGGAAACCACCTAGGTATGGGACCAAGCACGAAACAAGAAAAAGTTGCACTGAACTAGTTCTGAAGATTAGTAATGGGTGATGCTGGTGTGAAGGACAGAGATAGTCTACAGCCCTTATAAATAAAATCCCACATTTAGTATTTGCATTATGAGCTTGAAGGCCAGTTGACATGCGGTAGAATGAGGACTTCTGCAAGGTAGAATGCAGCAGCGCATCTCACTGCTAGGAAAACAAGCACAGTCTCCTGAGAGGTGAACCAATGGACTCTGTTACACACACCTGAATGAAAAGACTCCCCACCATGTGAGGATGTAAAACATTTAATTTAAAAATGTCGACACTACAATATATAAAATAGCTATTATAAATGCACATAGTGTATTCTATAGCTGCCATGTTTACTTTTCATTTCTTTTTTTTTTTTAAGGAAACTGTAAGTTACAGTGTGGTTAAGACTTGTTATCTCTTCACCCTTGAAAAAGCCCCCATTCTATCACAGTGATGTATGGTCAGATTTAACAGCCCCAACTGTTAAAACACTTGGATCAAGTCATAACCAGTTTTATTACAAAGGGACCCTGTACACATTATCGATTCTAGTACCTTAATAGCTACCCAGCAAGTCGTTCACATACAGAAACATGCATCATGAGAAGCAGGAAGTTATCACCCATCCCTTCTGCTGATCAGCAACATCACACTCAGAGCAACAATGCCCACAGCGCTGGGTGGGGGGGAGGGGGGGAGGAGAGGGCTGTGAG
>PVJH01015531.1:0-53316 GCA_004026705.1 Nesogale talazaci
GGACAAGATGGCAGCATCTGGGGAGCCGGAGGAGAAGCCACACGGCTTTGCCCTGATGGTGCCAGACCTCTAAAGCTGGTGAGGCCACATGGGGTCCCCGGCCAGCGATCAGTTGCTTCTGCCACTACTGGATGCTGTTGATGGACCCTGAGCCCTGGAAGCATGGAGCCATGGGGAGACCCCTGCCAGTGCTGGGATTCTGCACCCACTGACCTATGACTTTGTGAGTCGGAAGGAGACTTTATAGACTGTTATCAGGCATATGGATTAATATCAAACTTATGACTTTGAACTGGACTGGACTGGGATGCTTTCTCAGTGTTCCATTCCTTTTGTATATAAACCCTCTCCTTATATCCATATCCATGTTTGTTTATAAATTTGTTCCTCTAGTTTACCTGGACTAACACATTCCATGTTGGAACACACAGCTACATTTATTTAAACTAAACACTAAATAAAGAAGAAAGGGTATTCCTGAAAAGGGAGCAAATAAAATTATGCCCAAAACAGCTTTCATTTGTGGTATTTTTCTCAGAAAGGATTTGTTTGATTATTTATTTTTATATTCAGTTGAGAAGGGATGATGACAAGGAGATATTACATAGCTCATGTGGTATGCAACCACACAAAATCCACAGAGAACATGAAGTTGCCTATTTTCTTTAATTCATATTAGGATTTCTTTGAGAAAGCTGTGTAGGCTTGTGAAAAGAAAAAATGAGTAAGGAAGTTCAGTGAGTTAAGGAGAGGATGTCTGGTTAAAAGTGAACAGTAGGTATTTCAGAGAAGCGGCTTGTAAATGGAAGTCCAGACTTAATCTATACAATATGGTAAAATAATTTAGCAAACTCCAGAGGTAGGAAGATGGCGCCTACTGACAGGAAATATTATTCCAGCCAAAATAAATTAATTTTTGAGTCAGCTGAATAGCATAATACAGGAAGAGACCATGCTAGAACTAGTAAAATTCTTTAAAATACCCTCAACACCATTTAATTCAAGAGCTATAACTTCCTTTATTAAGATTATTTGATTCCTTTTTTAACTATGCTATAAATTCTTCCTCTCAGAGTACACTTCATTCCATCCTTGGCTCTCCTTGGCATTTTCTCTTGTAGTGCTTTAGAAAGAAAGTACAAAAGTTTAATGGGCCTCCTCAACACAGAAACGTTCTACAGCACTTCCAAAACCTTTTCTGCATCCAGGAGTAGAAACTTCCCCTAAAAGATACAGACTGTACACGGACTATTCAAGCATGTGCACTGGCAAGACGTCTTTTCTATAGTGTCGTTGCATTCCCCTTCCTGAAGCACTTAAGTTCAAGGTGTTTCCAGGGTGTGTTCTCCTCTAAAGCAGCCGTTCTCAACCCGTGGGGTGCCACCCCTTGGCAGGTTGACCGACCCTTTCACAGGCATCACCCAATTCATAAAACTAGCAAAGTTGCATTTATGAAGTAGCAATGAAAACAATTTTATGGTTGGGGGTATCACCACAATATGAGAAGCTGTATTAAAGGGCTAAAGCATGAGGAAGGTTGAGAACCGCTGCTGTAAGGGGAGGGGGAATCTTGTTTGGCCCAAACCATTTGTAAATTGCCCCCCAAAGTCCTTGGCAGGAGATATTCTTAGATTACCCATCTTACTATTAAAGAGTTTCGTCTTGTTTTTGTCTCGGGGGCCAGTGTTCAGGCGCACACAGGCCAGTGGAGTCAGCATGCCCGGCCTTGGGAGCTGGGTTTGTCGCAAGACCTGTGTCACCCCCTGGAGATCCTTCGAGAAGTCTAGGCTAGACCAGGATTTGACACTGGCGACTTATAGGTTCAGAACCAAGCATGAGGTCTGGAGGGGTCAAGTTCACCCTGGTCAAGATCTGCAACCACTGGAGTCGCTGTCGCTGGATGTGTTGCTGTCGCTGGTTGAAGGCTGGTCTGCATTGGGTGCTGGATGAGGGCTAGAAGAAGCTGGCTATTATCCTGGACCTGAAGAACCAAGACCTCCTGGAGAAGTGCCTGCAGACCCAGGTCTTCAAGCTGGGTTTGGCCAAGTCCAGGCACCACGCCAGTGGGCTGAACCGACAGCGCCACATCAGGTCGGCAGGCAGATGGTGAACATCCCATCCTTCAGCCTTCATTGTCCGCCTGGACTCCCTTTAAGCACCTTCTCTGGAGACTGCTCACTTTACCAAGGAGGACGCCCAGGCCAGTAAAGAGGAAGAAAAAAGCCAGGGCAGGCCTGGAGCTGGTGAGGAAGAGGAGGAAGATTAAGCCCACCCAGCCCCTCCTGGGTCTAGTTTCCCAATCAAATAATAAAAAGAATCAAGAAGAGGAGGGGGGGCGGGGAACAAGTTTCAATGCATAAACAAATGACAATCTGAATTTTTATCTTTTTTCATTTAAAAAAACTATCAGTATGTTCTATTCCATGTATCTTGGGTTTGCTAAACTAGTGACCATCAGAAATGATGGGTCCTCACACCTGAAAAACACACATTCCATTGAATTAAGTTCCCCAATCCTCTCACGTGTCTCAAATTGTATATCTCAAATTGCTTTAGGAAAGCAAATGTTCAAGTCTCCCTTCACAAAAGCTAAATCATCAAAGTGAAGTTGTTCCTGTATTTATTTTTAAATGTATTTTTTAATATTATCCACCTGCAAGTATTTTTGTGACCTTATTTAAAATGTCTTTCTTAGAGGGAGGAGTCACTTTTCTCCTAAGAATAAATGCCAGGTGTGAGCACAGTATGAGAATAAAACTAAGTGTTTTCCCCCACTAATTAGCTATCAGCACACATTTTCATGATGTGAAAGGATTAGTCAACTTGAGAGCAGTTTCGTTTCCTCGTGGACTTCTTTCTCAGGTATTTCAAGTCAAGATATTAAAAATTATTCAATCGCTAAGAAATATTCCTGAGATCTACTTGAAGGGTCTGAACTATTTAGCGAAGACTCTTAATTTGGAATTTTGCCTTGTCCCTGGTAAAAGAAGGGCTAGCATCGAAAGAGAACAAAGGAGCACCATCATGGTGTTAGCACAAGCCGGGATCTTCCTTAATGAGTTAGATATAATTGAGAAAATTATGTGAAAGTCTTAACCTCCATTTTCCTGTTTGTAATGTGACATGGCTTCCTTAATGTCACTAAATTATTGCTAAGATGAACTAGGGTTATATAAAATTATTATTCTGTGTTTATGCATATATCTATATCAGGGGTCCTCAAACTTTTTAAAACAGGGGCCAGTTCACTGTCCCTCAGACCATTGGAGGGCTGGACTGTAGTCAACAAAAACAAACAACTATGAACAAATTCACTGTGGGCCCGGGATAAGTCTGGGATGAGTCGGTTGCTTTGCAAGACAGGCAGCAGCGGCGTCAAATACACCCAGCTGCCGAATAAATGTCCTCGATAGGCCGCATGTGGTCTGCAGGATGCCTTGGGAAGGTTTAAAAAAAAAAACTTTGTGGAACTAATAAATTAAAAGATAACTGAATTTTTCCACAAATTTTTGCATCCCTCTCATGGAAAATTTCCTGCTAACAACGCTAGCCCATAGAGAATCTCAGAGGTTTTGTACCCAGAGACTTTATATTGTTAATTTTTGCCATATGCGCCTATAAGCTAATAAAAGCATTCATGTGAAAGGGGCAGCATTAGTAGCAAAGACCCTGTATTCCATGCAGTGGAATATGCAGACCCTAACAAAAATAAAAATGTAAGAACATTGACCTTTCTTACACCCTTTCACATCAAGAAAATTTGTTTCCTTCATGCCGATTGCGTGTGTGAGAGAGACACCCAAGAGAAGTTTCTTTGGTTCCTCCTGTTTCTGATTACGCTGTAACTCTATGAGTGGAATTTGCTTAAGGTGTTAACAACATAATGGCTTGGTCTTTGGGTTTGTTTGGTTTTTGTTCACATCCATGTCACACGTTTCACCTGTGATAGTAATGCTTTAGTTTCATCAGGAAATGTTTTCTTTCCCCTGGCCTTCTGTTTCTCCCTGCCACACCTTTCTGAGGAATTGTAATCCAATACACTGACTGATTTAAACCATATACTTACTTCATTTGGAACTGAGGACAGGGAGAATGTATATGAGAATTTGTTTAATACACATGTCTCCTGCTCTCTCAACCATAGAGGAAATGCAATACACTAAACTTTGTTAATATCAGTAAAGAAGGCTGTTCTTAGAGACAGCTACAAAAATGAACAGTTAAGAAAATGGCGGTGTACTCAAATACAACTTTTATATTAGACAAGTCCTGAATGGGTTGATTACACATCTGTCAGCACTATTTTATCTCTTTTTTTTTGGGGGGGGGGGCATCACTGCTCTCTGGTGGTGGAAGTAGGAGGCCCAGCCCCGCACTATTTTATCTTAGGCCAATGAATTCTTTTTGAAACATTAAATTCCCTATGAGGTAATTTGTTAGAGAGGCTTAATGACTTGTTACAATATACCAAACTAAACTTTTTTCCTGATTGATATAACAAAATTTGAGTATGTTTTCTATGAACAGTTTAATAAAATTTTGTCATACTTTCTTTCACCAATGCATTATTATATATGGAAAATATCCAAATATACATTCAAATATACATTTGAATCAGTGTTGAAAAACATTCACTGAACACATTTTGAGCACTGAATACAATGCTCGAGTCAATATATTATTGATAATTTCATTACTGACCTAGGAAGTACAGCAGACTTTCATTAAAGCTATGTCATATTAAAAAAATATCCAACATACGTACACTGCATTTCTTATGCTCAGGTGTTTTGGATCATTTTAGATAGTTACCAAAAGTAAGGAGACAATAATCGAGGATAAAAGGACAATGATATTTGATTAAATATACACTAGGTTATATTACATTTTTACTTAATGAACATGCAGAAGTAGGAAATGCTTCAACCTATCCTATTGGGTCAAAACAACAAAGATTCTATAACATTTTGTGGAAAAGATTTCCCTGTTGAAATTTCAGCAGTAAATCTGATCGAAAACCCATAACAAAGAAACAGTCATTGACACTGAGCACCAACAATATCAGAATGGCCACTTCATCCATCATCTGATAGTCTCCGGTGAATAGAAATCACCCTGCCTCTAGCCAACAACAATATTCTGAGGGGACGTCATTTTCTATGACTGGAGGCAACTAGACTATAAACTGCACTTCACTTTCCTCCAGTCATTTATGTAATTTAATTCTATTTTTCTTGATGTATTGAGTCAGTACCTCTACTGCTGAGTCTTTCTCTGAAGACCTTGCCATCTGTTACAAAACAAAGTAATTCAGTCTTTCTGCATGTTTTCATTTTATTGATTTATGCCTTCTTCACATGGGAGTGGAAAAAAATGTTATGTTATAAACAGTTATAAAAGTGGATAAGTTAGAAAATGGTTAAAATAAGCAAGTCATGCTAAAAGCCATCGTATTTATTTATGTCTCATCCTATAACAAGCTAAATGACAGGAAACAAAAACAGAAGTGATTAGCCATGAATCATGACATTTTTAAAAGTCTTTTGTTTCTGCATAGCCCCCCTCAAGGACATGATCTCTGTCTACACTGAATGAAAGGGATGATTTTTTGTTTTCACCTTTGGTTGTGTTTCACTTTTGTCTGTGTTCAATGACGAATCTTAGAGTTCAAGACAATGTACTTTAATAATTTAAGTTTGTGGGCTGAACCCCGGTGGCGTAAGTGGTTGAGTGCGGGCCCGCGGGCCTGGTGGTTCAAATCCAGCGGCGGCTCTCAGGAGCGGCACTGGGTAGCGCCCACGACCAACCAGAGGCAGTGATGCCCCCCCCAAAAAAAATTATTTAAGTTTGTGTTTTTCCATAGACAGAGGACAGCAGACATTTGCTGACCAATAGTCTAACATGAGACTCTGAAAGTGGCTTGAACATTTTAAGTTGTTTTACTGATTTTATCTAACACTTTTGTCGCACAGACCAAGAACATCGATCACCTTGAATTTTAAAATCAATCACTTGTATTTATCAATTATTCATAAAACAGTATAAAATTAATCTTAATAAAAATGTTAGTGAATTTGGCTCTCTCTTTGACTTCTGGTCAGATACAATATATTGCAACATATTGCTGTTAGAGTAAGTCAGATTTGAGTTTGCTATTTAATTACACAAAGGGACTTTTGAAGCAAACTGTACCATCCTGCAACAGCTACAGTGATCCTTCATTAAAGAAGTAATCTGTATGACATGTTTTTTTCTAACCACTTATCTTATATTTTTTTTTTGGGGGGGGGGGCATCACTGCTCTCCGGTGATGGGAGTAGGAGGCCCAGCCCCACTGCTGGAATTGAACCTCCGTCCCAGTGGCCTGCAGTCCCATGCACAACCACTGCGCCACCGGGGCTCAGCCCCCACTTATCTTATTTTTTAACACAATTTCAAGACAGATAACTCACATATCATAACTTTCAACAGTTGAACCATTTTCAAACAAATTGTGCACGTATCACTTTTAGAACTTTTCTTCTTCCTTGTGCTCCTTGCTGTAGGCTATCCACTTCCTGCCAACCTCCCCTGCCCTGCCCCAGGACATTCCGTTGCTATCTCTATAGATTTACCGAATCCAGATTTCATATACAGAAAAAATAATAAACACATCAAAACACAACAACAATGTCCACAAAGAGCACTCCAACTGCAATGATAGATTAAAATATGAAAAAAATAACCTCAATAAAAAAGAAAGCAGAAAACACTGAAAACCTGGAACAAATAAGCATTGCATCCAAGAGGGGAACAATGACAAGCCTTCATGTTTGCCCTTATTGACACTGCGGGGATCCACCTTACAAGATGCTCCGATACAGCCATTCTCTTCCTAGGTCCACAGTCACAAGATAGTCACTGGGGCTTCATCCACGTGAGAGATTACAAATGGGATTTGGGCTTTCACTCTCATCCATAACTATATGCAAATCGAGGGTTCAAAATTTAAGCTTTAATGTCATCCCCCTTCTGGATTTGGATTTAATATTTACGATCCTCGGATCATGAAGTGTTTAAAACTCCAGTAAATAGCTTTGTATTCATCCTGAAAGCTGTCCCCTAGCATTTTATAATGTTGGTCTGTGCAGTTCTCCTTCACTATTCTAGATGTTCTGCAAAGCCAGTCAACAAGACAAATACAGGATCAACCAAAAAAGTTATTTTATGTTGGATCACTAGGTATTTCTATATCACTAAGTCCTTACTTCCAAGTGATATTTGGAAATGTAGATAAAGATTATCATATAAGGAATCAAATGAATAAAATATCCCATTTGTTTTAATAAAATAACATTTGTATTTTCTGTTTATCTAGCATATATGAAATTTCTCTGAAAATAGAAGTATAATATAAAAGCATATGTTATCTTTTTTTTTATTCTTTTTTTTAATTTTTTGCCATCACTGCTCTCGGTGGTGAGAGTAGGAGGCCCAGCCCCACTGCTGGAATTGAACCTCCATCCCAGAGGGCCGCAGTCCCGCGCACAACCACTACGCCACCGGGGCTCAGCCCAAAAGCATATGTTATCATTTACATATGTCCTCTTTTATTCACTGGTTTTCATGTCAGTGATTAAAATATTAATTTTAGTATCAATAATATATCATGATTCACTATAATATGGGGAACTATAGGGAAAATTTTCATAAATATTTTACTTTATAAATATTTCACTGTATATACATAAACTACCATGAATTTTCCCCCAAACTATAATATGGAGTGCTTGCTGTTTAATGGAAATAAAATCTAATGGACACAAATTGCAATCTATTGAGGGGATGCCGTTTAATAGACTTGGGGCTAAACAGGTTTGAGTTTGAACCTTCACCTTGAGTTGCCCAGTAATTAGCTGCACAGCCTTCCATTGCTTGATCTGCAAAATATGGACAGCAATGTTCTCATCATAGAGTTGCTCACAGGACCCGATGAGATATTTGAAAGTGTCAAGCTTAGTCCTTGGCTGCCCATCAAGCATGGAGTGGTATTCAGTAAATATTAACTTATCCTTGCCCCTCCTTTCTTTGTGTCCGTTCTGTTCCTCCGATTATCATGGTCCCACATTTCAACCCAAGCCTAGAGTTAATTCAATTTAAATAGGAATGAATTAATGAAAAATGAATTGCCATATAGGTAATTCACAAAAATGCAAGCTAAAAACTCAGTTTTTGTAACTCTGTGGTCATTATTACCTCAGTTTCCATAATTGTCTCTATTTAAAAAAAATTTTTTTTTTATTGCTGAGGCTACTTGTTCTTGAGTTGTATGATATCTTATGTTGCGTTAGAGTTCACCAACTTGATATATTGTAATGCCATGTAAAAAATGAGATACAAGAAAAGTATGGCAAGGTAAACATCAAATCTTTAAAAAGCATATGGTTCCTGTCCATGGATAAAGAAGTATAATTAGAAAATTAATTTCTATTAAAATGAGAACTATACAATAGGCACAGTGATATAATCCCTTAGTCTTCTAACTAAGGCTATGAGGATCAGCGTAGCATTACATGTGTGAAAGCAACTTATGACCTACAACTGCACTTTACAATAAGAAGGCATACGGTGTCAGGATTTAGTAATTGCTCTCGGAATCTGTGAAAAAGGGAATGGCCAGTCAGGAGATGACTGTCCCAGGGCTGCAGCCATGCGCTCAAGCACAGACTGGCTGTGCGGAGAACGCAGACCAGGCTGTACTTCCTTCTGTTGTGCAGTCGCTTTGGGTCCAAGCAGGCTGTATGGATGGCACTGCACATCAACCACAATGTTTCTGATTCTATTCAATGTTCCTCAGCGACGAGGTAACAAGTGTCAAATCACCAGTGAGTGGTTATGTGATATAAAGTACAGCTTTTAGTAAAAGTACCAGGTGAGAGACATCAGGGGATCATTTCTCTTTTCTTTTCAGCCTGGCTATAACCTGAAATTTCACTTTGTGTTTGGTTTGGTTTTGCTTTGTCCTTCTTGCTGTCATGTAATTAAGTTATGTGTATCTGGTTTCATGTTGTGGCAATACAGATGGAGAGTTATACTCGGGCACTGCTGCTGATTTTATGGGGCGAGACTTCGCCATCTTCAGAACTCTTGGACACCACCACCCCATCCGGACAGAGCAGCATGACTCCAGGTGGCTCAATGGTAAGTGGTATGACCGGTCCCACAGGCTCCAGCCATGAAGTCATTGTGGTGCGTCACTGGAGCAATTTTCCTTCCCATTCAAAGTGTAACTTGAGATTGATTATGCTGTTGAGCCAGATGATAGTGGTGACTTGGGGACTGTGGGTGTGAGAAAACTAGACAAAAGGAGAGATTAAAAATATACAATAAGATTTGCTTCGTGCCAAAACTGAAGTTTCTCAGTGTACAGCTATGGAAAGATGTGGTCAGCAGACACAGAAAGGAGCCAGTGGTTGGGGGGTGGGGGGGAAAAAGCACGATAGGCTGACTCATTATCAATCCTGACTCCTGGAGATACCGGCACACATCTTCTCACAAAGGAGATTTTTTTTCTTCCACGTCTTTTGAGAGTACCCTCCCACTTATTGACTATTTAAGTAAAATCAAAGCACTGAAAATAACATCACATTGATAATATATTCCAATGGTACAGACTTTTTGCACCAATATTTCATTTTATAGTACTTTATTCTCCCAAGCCTTTCTCATTTTATAGATTAGAAAATTAAGCCCAATAGCTTACCTAATCCTTCATTAGAAGGTTTGGGGGAAGAACACAGCTTCCTGAAATCGCCTGTTCCCTTACTACCTTTGAATGGATTTGCAATCCCAGCAACCCTGGAAGACGAGAGGAGAGCTGCTCTTTAGCGTTTCTGAGACTATGAATCCTCCCAGGTGCCAAACGCCTCCTTGTTCTCCCATGGAGTTGCTGGGAGGTTTGAGACATGGACCTTGTTGTTAGCAGCCCATGCTTAGCCGACTGCGCCTCCAGAAATGTCTGCTGTTTTTCGCTCTCATTGAGTGGTGTGTGTGTGTGTGTGTGTGTGTGTGTGTCCTTCACTGTTTACTGGAGTCAAAGGTCAAGGCTTTCTTCCTCAGAGCTGCTGTTGCTTTTGCACCTCTCGCCATGCAGATCGCCGCCCAACTCAAAACCAGTACCACGCCAGCCTCCTTTCTCTCTCTTCCTCTCTCTCCCACACATTAAAGATAGCTAGGTAGATAGATGATATATAGATAGATGATAGAGAGCTAGATATAATACAGACAATTTTGTCAAATCATAAAATGTCAAAATATATATACCAAAAATAAATTTGATATTCAGATTTTACAGCAAATAATTTTTCTTTCACTTCTGACTAGAAGAATATTATCTGTCTTTAACGTCATAAATTAAAGCTGCCAAATCTCTTAGTCCATGAACTTTTTCCTAGTTTCACATGACTCATTAGTAAGGAAAGGACTCATGTTCTTGGTAAGATACGTGATTATCTAATTCTTTGAACTCTCCCAAAATTTGCTTTGTCTGTTCTTTGTACTAGACAAACTCAAACAGTATTTAATTATCTCTATTCTCTGTTAAAAAGATAGAGAAAAGTCAAAATTCCTTATCTGGACAATTCCACCTCTGTTAATTCAAAGGGCCACATGTCTTATGTGGCAATGCCCATATTACAACACGATTATTCAGAGTTATGTAACACATCTCAGCCTAGTTCAGTCCATAGCCCCTCCCTCCTGCCAAGACGCCTTTGATCGCTCTGTGTATTAGTGAGAAGGATGTGGCTACGCTTCCAAGCTCACTGCTTCTGTCTTTGCCATTACCTAATGCATTGATGTTCTTCCAGAAATTTACCTCGGTTACATTCATTTTCTCTTCTTTACTATGATTTTATTCTACTGGGCCTTTAAACTTGTTCATTTAAGCTATTCAGAAGGCATCTTTTAATTGTGTATTGGTATGAAGTTTCCATATGTCTAAATTCATAACCTGGTAGTGTTTGTTTTCTCAACTCCAATATGACCCATAGTCACTTAACATCTGACTTTCACCTGCTATGATAAAAGTCACTATTGGCTTCTAGAATTAAAACACACACACACACACACACACACACCTTCACACCAGTCTCTGTCTGAATCATACCCTTCTGCAGGTATTTATTTTTATTATTCTTTGAAATTATCACACTCATTGGCAGCATCAAGCCTTCATGTCCAGAAATAATATTTTTCTTTTCACCTATGAATAACACAAACATACTCATAGACTCAACTAAAATATAACTTCTTCTTTAAATAATAACATTTTGAAACAATTGTTTTTTCCTGTTTTGTTTTGTTTTTCATTTATCTTTTCATTTTACAGTATTCTGCTATGCTTAGCATAGAGCAGACCTTCAAAAACTAGTGGGCAAATACCATTATCTTATTTAATTTACTGTTTCTATGAACTTTCTTTATGCTCCACGCATGCCTGTCCCTCCATAATTATCTATCATAACACAATTCCAATTGACCACAATTTTAATTCAGATAAAATTATAATGTTTTCAAAATATTTTTTACTAAAATGCAGGTGTTTTCTTCTCCCCCACCCCTTCTCACCCTCCCAGTTATCTTTCATATGCAAGAAAGCAAAATCAGTAGGAAGAAGCGCCTTTAAAATTGGGATCTGCTCTCAGGAAACAGGAAAATTTATGTGAAAGGAAAAAATATTTTTCTTTCATTTAGAAAGAAGGAGACTTTGATCTACGAAGAACCCTGAAGGGGATGCAAGCTTGCACTGTCCCTTAAAAATAAGCCTCATTATAAGAAGGACTAGCATAAGGGAGTGTGTAGTATTCATTTCATGTTTTATGGTTTGGGAAGAAAAAAGTCATCAAGCTAAGGCTGGTTTTGTGCAGCCCCCTCTCACATGTTGACAGCTGAGTCTGAAAAATTTACACTCTGGGAAAACACAGTCATTGTCCACAGCTCTGTACTTCATCTCTGAAAATGTGTAGTTCGTGTGAGAATTCAGTTATCAGTCTCTCAGCACTAAACGTGAGAGCTGAGTTTTCCAAATTAACACAGGGGCTACATCTGACAGGGTGCAGAAACCGGCCCTGGTGCAGGATGGAGGATGTGCACATGTTTGTGAGAGAACCAGGGGACTCTGGATCGCAAGCCTCGTGGAATTCAATACCATTCCAGAATAAAATGGAGAACATAATGTTTACACATTCATGCATAAAACAAATGAGTATTGAGGCACCAGCATGCACTGCACAATCATTAGTGCCTGCCAGAAGTAAAAAATGACCTTGCAAAGGACTGTTTGAAGGGGCTTCAAGGCTATTAAAATTAATCTTGGCACAGGACTTTTTTCAAATCAATTCAATTCCATTAGAAAGATCAGTTGGCCTATTTCAGATGAACATTAATTTCTGTTTCTCCTAAAGAAAAATAGCAAATACAAAAGTACTCTGGAATTGAATTTTTAAATATCTTGATTTTTTAAATGGTTTTTCATTAATTTCATAATTTGTCACTATAATGTATATTTAAAAGTGCCAATAAAGGTTGAGATTCCCTTTCATTTGCAAATGATGGGTGAGGAATGGATAACACTTAAGTGAAGATATTTAAGGGAGATAAAGGTTATTGCTTTTTAACATAATTGCTTTCCATACTTACGTACAGTAGCCCCCAATTTGAAGTCACTGACAGAACAAAATTTCATTTTGGAATTTTTACTGGTTGATTTAATATCTAGCTATTTTTTATATAACTAGCTCAAATTTACTTTCCTTTTTTTTTTTTTTTTTCCAAATTTACTTTTGTTTTCAATGCTGTTTGCCTTTTGGACTACTCTTGGTATATTAGATCATATGTTATAAGAAAGGGCCTTGCTGACATAGTGGTGAATGAATGGAGCTGCCAACTGCAAGAGCAGCACTTCACGACCACCAGCTGTTTGTTGGAAGAAAGACAGCTTTTCTGCTCCTGTGACAGTGTACAGACTCAGACCCTCACAGAGGAGGTTCTCCACTGTTCAGGGCCCTTACGTGACAGAGTCAACTCATTGGTGATCGTGAGGTACTCTTCAGAAGAAGACTTGTGTAGCACGAAGGTTAAACACTTGGCTGCTGACGGAGATATTGGCAGTGAAAATGGAGCTACACAGAAGAAAGAGGAGGCTCTGTAGTGCCATCAATAACCCAGCTGCGAAACACTATGGACACTCTACTCTGTCGTGTTGGGACAGCTGTGAGTCAGAAAAGACTGGACTGTACACAAAACATGCACTTTAGATTAAGATACTTGGATACACCTTCAAGTGGGGCCTTGTATTAATGTTAAAACTTTTTTCAGGAAGTTTTTGTGAAAAAAACATTGACCACATGATAATGTATAAAAATCATCAATCAATTACTTGGCACTAGTACTTAAAACCAGTTCAATCTGTTTTTTGATCTTCTGCTATGAATTTTCATATACACACACATATACACATATGCTGAAGCAGAATCTATGTTTTAACAAGATTCGTATGTACACATGAGAATTTCCCTGGGAACTATAAAAACTACCCAGAGGGGGCTGAGCCCCGGTGGCGTAGTGGTTGTGCGTGGGACTGTGGCCCACTGGGATGGAGGTTCAATTCCAGTTCCACAGGAGCAAAGGCTGGGCCTCCTACTCCCACCACCAGAGGGCAGTGATGCCCCCCAAAACAAAAAAAACAAACCAAAAAATCACCCAGAGACTGTCAAAATGTAGATTCTGAGACAGCATTATCTTATCCAGGGTGGTGATGCAAACTGTTAGCAGGGGGTCAACCCAGAATGAACTGGTTTGAAACCCTACATAGCACTCGGTAGGTGCTTAATAATTGCCAATTATATCTGTGTCCTCGATCGTCTTTGAAGGAACAGAAGTGTCATCAGACTCCTTCTGTCAGTGATTATCTCTGAGTTTGGGTGAAAAGGCAGCTGGAGTTGAGTTTAATATGTGAAACCTCATGGAACCTCAAGCGTGTCAAGGCCCCGTGAATACAAGCAGACCTAATGTCAAGGCCTGGCGTGCGGGACATTCCCACTTATTTCAGGAAGACTTGCTTTCTTGTAGTGGCATTTCCTGAAAGGATTATGCTTGTGGACAGACCGGCCCACTTGATTTTTTTCTGTAATTGAAATGGTGTGTACTTCATTATTCCACTTCTTCCTGCTTCTAGCACTCATAGCAGGATAGCCTACTCTTATCAGAATCCTCCCAGTTTCCTCTGTGGCAATGCACAAGGAGAGTTTATGCTCTTCTCAAAGTAAATAGCTCCATTAGGTGCATTGTCAGAAATGATGAATCAGGAAAAATGACCATAAATAAAACATGAAGGGACAAATTAAACCTGCATAGCACCAAATCACTTGTACAGCTCTTCAGGTATATTTTAAATCAACCATCTTTGGAGGCATGCATATGTCAGATCATTGGATATTTTTCAGTAAGTGAAAGATCTTCCAGATTCATGTAATTTCAGACTTCTTAAGGATACCCCATTGGATTAGTATATAGCTTAAGATGAACCGACTTTTTTGGCTGACTTTTGGAGAAAGTCTTCTAGCCCTTATTTTATGGTTAAGTTTTGTAGACGTCTAGTAAGCATTTGGTTCAAACTTTAGCAACAACAAAAACGTCTCTTAAGTTTCGAGACTTTGAAAAGAGGATCAAGGAGACAGACCTATTGACTCAAGCCCCTTTGATTTTCACATCACATTCTCTATCAGCTGTAGTTTCTATTCATTTAATAGCACTTTTGGAGTAGCCATGGATGGAAATAAAAAGTACAATGACTATACTTACAGATATTCTTCCTGGAATTACACTGAAATGATTTAAATAAATAGTTCTATCTATATCTAATCAAAACCAAATAGTTATTCCAGTTTTGATTCTTCTACATCTCTAACACACGCACACACACACACACACACATATATATATATATATATATATATATATATATATATATATATATATATATATATATACTAGGAATATCCAAGTGTTGATTTATTTAATACACTCACTACATATGCTTTTATTCTGCTTAGAGAACTAGAATGTGTCAAAATGTACTCTGACTTGCTTCTCCTTTCCCTTGGTTATTTCCTCCTCACATTTTACTTAATGATGATAATCACTTTGAACCTGTTGAATCTGAAATCAAAGAATCCTAATGAAAAATATATGTCACTAGTCCTTTGAGGGAAAAATGAACCCAGCAGTTTCTATTTACTTGATAGCTGCATGGCTTGGTTTTTTGTTTGCTTTGTTTTCAAGTTTTTAAGGAATTCTACCTGAGTCATGTTGTTAGAATTTGTAAGTGAAATTAAAGAAAAATAAGAATGGGATAAATCATACAACTTTCAAATATGACACAGTCTTCACAGATTTTATTGCCTATTGAGGAATTAGCATGGGAACAAATAGTTCTATATTCTTTTAAAATATTTTCATGCTGAATATTTTGACATCTTTCAATGAAAACCAGCTTCTCTTTTTCTCTTGGTTTGGACATTTATCTCTCCCGGCCCGCCATCCGCTTAATGAATACAGGATCTCTCTTTACCCATTTCCTCTCCTGGGGCAGCAGCATTCAGAGCACAGTGGGCCTCAATGGGGATTTACTGCTGACTGGGGAATCTGGGTTCATGTGTGCAGTGACATCAAGCACGAGATTTACCCAGAGAAGTGGATGCCATGACAATGTGTGTAACCATGGTGTGCCCGGCCTCCCTGACATGGCTCTCAAAAGCTTTCCCTCTGTGAAAACAGAAGCCTGTTTGCAAATTAATTAGTTTCTGGCGGCAGCTTGATTGTTGACCCAGAGTTTGTAGAGTGGAAAAACAATCAGATTAGTGTGCTCAGGGTAAAAGACCAGTGTGCACTTGCGTGTGGCTTGCTCAGCTATGGAAGCTCTGAATGGAGGGAAACAAATTCGTTTCTGAGAAGCCTAGGCAGAGGTTAAGTGTGATGAGCCCAGAGCCCCCCAACAGCAGGGGCTGGGGACTGAAAGGACTTTAAGCACATAAAGCTGAATGACTGGAAGCAATCCTATTGAATTTCAATGGCATGGGTAGTTTTGATTTAAAAAAAAGAAGTCACTTGTAATGTTCTAATCATTGCAGGCTGAGGGAATATGTTTATAATAATTCCATTGTATTGAAAGAGTGTTCTGAAACAAATATTTTCAGAGGGAAGATTTCAGATGTTTTGGGAATGGCAGGCTTTAGTTAGCAGGTTTCAAAGAGCCCTGTGAACTCTAAATGGAAAGGATAGTTATAAAGTAAAGTAGCTTTCTCTATTGGTAAAATACAATGCTTCATATATTTACCTCAGCTATTTTATGATGTATAATCTGTACTCTAGAAAATTAATCCTTAATCAAAGAGCATTATTGACTTGTGATATATTGTCCTGTTTCTTTTTTAAAAACATTCAACTTGATCCTTACATGCAGATATGATGTCTACAATTTAAAAAGGAATTCTGAATGTAGTTTTTGATCATAAAAATGTCCTGTAATCAGAGTTATTGTTTGGATTTCATTCCATGGAATATATCTACACACACACATATATATACATTTATATACACACATGCAACTGTATATACTTTAGCTTTCAGATACCACTGGCAGAAGTCTCCCTAAAATAAGTCCTGATCTTAATCACAACAAGTTCCAATTCAAAAGCCATTTCTGCCTCTCCATTTACAAACCAATTAAATCCACAGTTCTCTGCTTGTCAAATCTTTGATAATCTAATCCTCTGGGAACTCTCCAATATCAGACAACAATTAAACCTTATCATTCTCCAAGTGGATTTAAAACCTTCTCTCCTTTGAAGCCCTTGGATGTGTTGTTACTGCACATGCATGTATGCACATGTTTATCACAAGCCCTTAGCAGCCTTCGGTTGAATGAAGGATGTATTGAATCAGGAGCTCCTTAATGAATATTCTTCTCAGATTCTGAATTTGAATGATCTAATTTGTAAGGGAGAAACTCCACACACTACTTTGATATTGAGCAGTTTCACTTTCCTTCATGTCATCACACATTTTTGATTTGTAAAATAGAGTTAATAATAATACCGCTTGCTGGTTTGGGGAGGAAACACACAATAGTCCCCAAAAGTCAATGAAACAGCATATGATGAACTATGGAATGTTCCTAGTAATGGTAGTTTTGACATGGCTGTATTTTATGTATAATATGTATTTGGAAAATTAATACAATGAACCAGTCTGAAATTCCCCTCTTTTTTGTTTCGTTCAAGCAACCAATAGCTATTTAATATATTAGTGCTTTGAGCATTTCTAAAATGTGTAAGCTTAATGATATAATATCACATAAAATCGTTAAATGGGTTTTAAAAATAGGCAGTCAAACCAAAACAAACCTTGCTGCCTGTGAGTTTCAGGGATGGTCATTGTTTAAAGAAGTCAAGTCCACTCTTCTTCCCGGGCAGGCATTGATAGTTTCAAACTACAAACAGCACGGATTGCAGCCCAAAGCACAACCACTACACCATCAGGGCTCTTAAAAATAGACAAATTGCCCAATAAAGTAATTTACTAGATTTTAAAAAATAGACAAATGATTCAATAAATAGCCAAGGCTAAATTTCCAGAGTGTGCTACTGAAGTGTAAAGTTGATTCCAGTAAGCACAGTACTAATCAGGACCCCAGTGGTGTGATGGATTAAACATTGGACCGGAAATTGCAAGCTGAGCAGTTTGAAACCACCCACAACTCTGAGAGAGAAAAAAAAAAAGATGAGACTTTCTAATCCCGTGGAGATTGACAGTCTTGGTAAGCCATAGACAGAGTTCTACCTTGTTCTATTGGTTTGCTTTACATCTGAATTGAATCAATGACTATGAGAGAAGTACAGTAGTTAGGCATTATTTAAAGAAACCACTAGATAAGTTTTCCTCATACATTGATTAAGAGAGACATTGACCACATTTTCCATATTCTGGTGGGGGAGGGAACCCACTTGAACTGCTATTTTACAACATAACTTTGAACACTTTTCATAGTAGGATGTTATTCATAATATTTAGGGTAGGTATTTGGAGTCTGGAGTCTGTCATGCTTGCTGCCTGATTTGGGCAGTTGCCCAGGACAGAAGACAGCTGATTTAATCTCCCTGTGCAGCAAAGTTCCCAGCTTTTGAATGGAAATAATAATAGCTCCACCCACAATCAATTGTTCTGAAAATTAGGCATGAGTTAATTGATGAAAACCACTTGGATTAATGATTGTTGCTAAATAATGGGGTGGAACTGGGAATCTCAACTCATGTTAACTAATTTCACAATATTTTGTTAAATTTTCAAAGAATGGGGCAATCGGAATATATCATCAATAAAACTGTCATAAAATGAACATTCTTAGTTATTTGAGTATCCACATATGTCTAGAGAAGCAAGGCAAGAAACTGAAGTTAAACATGACCACAGGACGTTAAAATGATCAAGAATCCTCGGATGAGGGTATGCTCGCAGAGCGGCCAGGGACACTGCTTCCTTTGGCTAAGAACAAACGTCCTGCTGCTTCACTTGCAGACCCCCCCAAATGAAAACTTTAATGATCGCTATTACTAAGAGCCTTACAGATAACAAAAAGGCAGTGCAATGTCCTAAACATCGTGGTTTAAAAGACAAAGGACAAAAGAGTATCCATGAAAAGGATGTTAGAAATGTTTTCTTAGTAAATTTAAATAACATTGGAGTCCATTTAGATGCCATGGGAGTGAGAGTGCCGAGCTGCATACTGAAGAGTTGGCAGCTTAAACCCTTCTGATGCTCTGCAAGGAAATAACACGTGACAGCCTGGTGATGTAGTGCTCCGGGCGTGGGCTGCCGACAGACATCAAGGTCTGCAATGTGAAACCACCAACCTCTCCGTAGGAGGATGGCTTTCTGCTCACACAAAGAGTTACACCAGGGATGAACCCCGGTGGCGTAGTGGTTGTGCACGGGACTGCGACCCACTGGGCTGGAGGCTCAAATCCAGCAGCAAGCTGGGCCTCCTACTCCCACCACCAGGGCAATGATGCCCCAAAAAACAAAACAAAACAAAAATAATAATAAAGAGTTACACCCCACGGCCCCAAGGCAAAACCCTCAGGGTGGGCAACAGAACAGTAAGGGGAGCAGAGCAAGGAAGTCCAGAGGGAATGCAACAAGCAGACTGTGAGGCCATGGAAGGACACCCCATTCAGATTCCACTGGAAAACACTCCTAAAGGTCAATAAACAGACCTTGAGCTACTTACGGGCTTTTCTTTTGTGTGTGTGCCATTGTTGTTGTTTTTTTCATTGTTAGTGATTTTTTTTTCTTTCCTTTTGTTGGTTTGTTTCATTCTGTCTTGTTTTTTTGTGCATATTATTATGTCTGCAGGTCTGTCTAGATAAGGTAGATGGGATAAACAATCTAGAAGGGTAAACAACTGGACCAATGGTGAGGGGAGGATACATGGGAGAGGGAAAGGCAGGGGAAAGGAAGTGGTGTTAGCCAACTCAGGACAAGGGAACAAGTGATCCAAAATCAGTGTAGGAGTCCTAGTAGGGCTTGATCATGGGCAATGTAACAGAGGAATTACGGAAAACCAAATGAAGGTTAAGCATGATTGTGGGACAACAGGAAAGTAAAACGAAATAGAGGACAGAAGTAGGAGGCAAAGGCATTTATAGAGGTCTAAATACAAGAATGTACATATATAAATATATTTAACATATTGATGGGGAAATAGATCTACGATATATATGTATATTTATAGGTTTAGTATTAATGGACATTGGGCCTCAAGTGCTCCCTCAATGCAAGGCCACTTTATTCTATTAAACTGGCATTCCATGAGGCTCATCTTCCTGACACAATCACTACAGACAAAGTGGGTGCATAAGCAAAGGTGGTGAAGAAAGCCGATGGTGCTATATCAAAAGATACAGCATTTGGGGCTTAAAGGCTTGATGATAAACAAACGGCCATCTAGCTGAGAAGCAATAAATCCAATATGGAAGAAGCAATCCAGACTCTGTGATCACAAGGTATAGATGGGATCAGGTATCAGGCACCAAGGAACAAAAAATCACATCATTGTGAATGAGGAGGAGTGTGGAATGGAGACCCAAAGCCCATCTATGGGCAACTGGACATCCCCTGACAGAAGAGTAGTGAGAAAGAGATGAGTCACTCAGTGTAGTATGGCAACAATGAAACAAACAGCTTTCCTCTAGTTCTTTAATGCTCCCCACCCCACCCCCCACCACTGTCAGGATCCCAATTCTACCAGACAAATATGGCTAGACCAGAGGATGTATACTGATACAGATAAAAAGTGGAAAACAGGAATCAGGACAGATAAATCCCTCAGGACCAATCATCAGAATAGCAATACCAGAACGGGAAGGAGAAGGTGGGATAGAAAAGGGGGACTGTTCACAAGGATCTGCATTTAACCCTCTCCCTGGGGGTACAGACAACAGAAAAGTGGAGGAAGGGAGAACTCGGACAGGGTAAGACATGACAAAGTAATCGTTTTAAAGTTATCAAGGGTTTTTTTTTTCCTTTGGTGGGGGGCCTTGAGGAGGGAGGAGAGAATGAGTTGCTAATACCAGAGGCTCCAGTAGAAAGCAGATGTTTTTAGAATGGTGAGGGCAACAAGGTACAAATGTGCTGGGCACAATGGATGAATGGATGGATGGTGGTAAGAGTCGCATGTGCTCCCAATAAAATGATTTTAAAAAGAAAGAGTTACAGCTTGGAAACTCACAGGGGCAGTTCTCTCCAGCTCTGTAGGGTCAGTAAGGTTTGGCAACCCCTTGCTGTTGGTGAGTTCCATGGGGTTGGTCTGCTTCCATAAAATGCTATGGGGAAGTTCAAGGACATCTTATAGGATGTCTACTCTGGATTTCTGAGAGTCAAAATTTTACTGAAGCAGAAAATCTCATCTTTCTCCTTGCAATTGCTGATCCTGCGATTTGTAGACCATGCATAACCGAGACTGTCCCCAGAACCCCTCTCAGAAATTCACTCACTGTCATCCCAGTGATAACCTGTGGGTTGCTGAGACGATATACATTTCCTGGCGGTAAAAGCCCAGTCTTTCTCATGCTGTGCTACTGGTGGTTTCGAACTGCATGCCTAGCCCCCACCCAGCAGGGCGCTTCAGAAATTAGACTAGCACGTGAAATAAAAACCCTTCTCCCTCACACCTTGCTCTCAGCAATTTGTTAAGTTCCTATAGCCCAATGTATCCTTCACTTAAGACTTTCAGTTTATACTACATTCTTTTATAAATGTGGTACTACTTTTAATTAAAGATATATAGATACAGATATACATTTGGGAATGAATTATAATATCTTGTTAGTACTAAATCCAGGCATGTCCATTTCCATCCAGTGGATGCTCACGCAAAGCAGTCTTACTCAGGACGTACAAGGTTGAGAGTCTTCAGGGGCACGATGGCCACCCCTTTCTCCCAAGGAGCCCATGTTGGCGAACCAGAGAGCTTGTGGTCAACAGTCAGAGGCCATACGATACCATCAGGTCCACTTTGAAAACACTGGTTTTATGCATCATTTTAATAAAATAGTTGTTTATGTTTAAACAAGTACAATTCTATTGATTTATAAAACTAGTACTGATTATATACATTGCTATAGTTGCAATTTTAACAGAAATCATTAGATGTGTAGCTTTTATGATTTGCTACATCACAACTATTTTTAGATTAAATGTGGGTTGATAACATAAGGAAGCCATCAAAAATATGTCTCTTCAATATGTTTATAAATTTTTCTGTTTGCACAAGTCCAAATAACCACTTTTGTTCATTTAAGACTAACTTTAAAAGTTGCCAAAGCTTCAGTATCAGTAAGGTCTATTCCATGTATGCATTTGTACAATCTTACCATAAATGTGTATGAGAAATCAATAACTGTGGCTTTAATTTTCCCTTTGGGATGCTCATTTTGCTTGCAGCTTAGTATACAACAGGATTTAAATTACACTTAGTACAGAGCTGTATTTTGGGTTTCTATGTTTTACCCCAATTATAGCTGACTGAACTTTAACCTCCCTCATCCTGAATGTTTAGTAATGCCAAGGCTAATATCAAACTGATGACTGCCGCTTAATTCCTTAAGACCCATGAGAATCAATATTTGTCTTTCCAGTTTGCTTTCTGAATACGTGAAGGAGCTCTGCCCATGTCTTGGGCCGAGAAAGCCTCACACTTCCAAATTTCAGACAGAAAGGGGGGCGGGTTCTGAAGGTAGAACGTAAAGATATAACTTATCACATCCCCTTGCTCGTTGTCAGTGAACCACAAGGGCATGTAGGGTTAGTAAACAGGACACTGTTCCGTCAGTGAGCACAAGCTCAGCAGTGGCTCAAATGCACCAGCCGCTCCGTGGGTGAAATATGCAGCTAGAGAGAGTCTCCATGCATCATAATTGACTTCCCGCCCTGTTTGGCTTCCTTTTTAAGATTAACCAACAAAAGTACCCTTACCTCTTTAATCAGTTTTAAATATGCATATTTTGGTTGAAGAAAAATTACTATGCTTTTGAGAAGGTGCTCTCTGCCATAAAATAGTTGGTTATTGAACTCTGTTTATGTCTATTGATTTACCTAAGGAGAGAGAGGGAAAAATCACATCCTCTGTAGATATAATCAAAATAAAGATGTACATATTCTTAAATATTAAGATAAATACAATGTATCAGGAAGTGAATTAATGCATCTATAGTTAGGTTAGATTTTAACACCTTATTTGTTTTCCCTTTTGATTCATTTTTAGTTTGTTCTAGTTTTTACTGTTTTCTGCTTTCCTATGGATTGAAGGTTTTCTGTGTTTTATTTCATTGTGGTGGGGAATGGTGTGTATTTGTGTACTATTTTCTTTAGGGGAAATTCAGGAAAGGAAAATCCATAGAGAGAGTAACTAGGTTAATATTATCTTCACATTAGGGCTGAGCCCCAGTGGCGTAGTGGTTGTGCCTGGGACTGCGGCACACTGGGATGGAGGTTCAATTCCAGCAGTGGGGCTGGGCCTCCTACTCCCACCACCGGAGAGCAGTGATGCACCCCCCCCCAAAAAAAAATATCATCTTCACATTATGGCAGGGAGATTGTAGCATTTAATGCTACCGAGAAAAAAGAATCTCATCACCATTTTATTACTATTAGTATTATTATTTTATCTATGACTAGAAACATAAATAATTATGAACATAAAAAACTATACACTAAAATATATAAATCCCTCAGCTCTCTGCAGAAGGGCTGAAAAGGACCACAAAAGGAAAGGACAAGAAAAATAGTAACCACTGATGCTTAATAACTGCATCTGGAAATAAATTTGGTCTTCATTACTCAATAATAGTAAACATTTATCACCTTAATTAAGTGTGTAATGTTACAAATTAAAATAAAATGCATAAGCCATATTTCCAAGCTCCCTCTCAAAAGGCTTTATTGAGCTTAATCATGATGCTTGTATTATAAATTAGGTGTGAAACATACTAATTATTTAATATCACTTAAGAGCATTGCCTAATTATATTGGAACATAAACTAATTCATGAGTGAATACAGATTGCTCAGATATCTGACCATCTGGTCACAATAAAACACAATTAAGATACTGGGCAATATTATTTGATAGGGATAAAACAGCTACATTGCATTAATTGCTGGTTAAGAATAGAGTGCTTTTAGGCAGAGAGTAAACTACCCATTTTAATTTATTGAATATCAATTATTTGTCTTTTTCATTGAGTGATTATTGTCCATTTCACCAAATCTGTCCCTCCTCATCTCTCAGCTGTGATCTTTGTATTTGTACATCGCTGAGATTTGGTAATGGTCCAAATTGCATTTAAAAGATCTGAGTCACTGCTGCTTACTTGACGGTTCTTTACCAGGTCTCTCCAGGATCACTGCTGATAACACAGGGAATGAGGTACTTGTGTTAGCAGGTAGCACAGTGCTTTTGGACAGCTTCCAGTAAAAAAAAAATCATTTTATTGGGGTCTCATACGACTTCCATCACTATCCATATGTACATCCATTGGATACATTCCACGTCTGTACACCTATTGACTTCATCATTCTCTAAACATTTTCTTTCCACTTACTTAAGCCCCCGGTATCAGCTCCTCATTTTCCCCCTCCCTCCCCACTTGACAATTTATAAATTATTATTATTTTGTCATATTTATACTGTTCAGGGTTACCCTTTACCCACTTACACATTGTCCATACTCTAGGGAGGAGGTTATATGTAGATCCTTATAATCAGTTCCCCTTTTCTATTCCACCTTCCCATTTCTCTGCCAGCATCGCTACTCTCACCACTGGTCCTGAAGGGATCATCTGTCCTGGATTCCCCATATTTCTGGTTCCTATGGACAGCTTCAATTTTTTACATACATTGAGCACCTACTAGGTAACAAGTACTGTAGTAGGAAACAAGTTATCAAGAGAAACTGCTGCTAAGCTGAATCCCTAGCGGAGCTTTTATCAAAGGGATAACCATAGAAGTCTTGACGTGTACATGGAGTCATGTCTCTATATCTCTGAAGTTTCTTACTATTCTGAAGCCATTAGCTCACCCATAAAGTAAGGATTAGATGCAACAAGTGAGGCTTTTACTGTAAAATTATTATAGAACATGACGGTTTATAACAATTTGTGGTCTTTCATATGCAGCCTTTCTTAAAGAATGCTGTAGTGCACAGAGATAAGAAATTGGAAAACCTTCAATAAGTTTTGAGGAAAAAGATGAGAATCAAAAAAGGTATATATTACTTTAGAGTGAGAAATTAATGTCTGCAGTGGGTAAAACCAAATAGTAGCCATGCTCTGGCCTTTGAATAGTGTTGATAAATACCAAAATAGCAGCTAGAGAGATAAAATGGGCTGCCTCTGGGAAGGAAAAATGGGTGAGTATGGAGCAGGAGCCACTATTTTCAAATTTTATTTTGAAATTTATGTAATCGTCTGCTATTTTAAACTCTGCCTGTAAATAGTTCCAATAAATACTAAATATAATTCTTTTTTCTTTTGGAAAATAACAGTCACAACATAGAAGTAGGATTAATGGGTATCTGTGGCAAACTGCTCCAGAAGTTAAAGGACCAAGTATTCCCTATTGATATCAGCAGCAATTTAAATCATGTCCATCAAACTGCAGATGCTGCTATGTGTCCTCTCATTAGACTGAATATTTGAAAGCTTTAATAATTGAAATCAATGATTTAAAAACTCTGTGCTTTTACATGCAGAGATAATTGGGTGAATTAAGAATAACAGAAATCGGACTGAGCCCCGGTCGCGTAAGTGGTTGAGTGCGGGACTGCGGCCCGTGAGCTTGGCGGTTCAAATCCAGCGGTGGCTCTCAGGAGCGGCACTGGGTAGTGCCCACGATCACCAGAGGCAGTGATGTCTACCAAGAAAAAAAAAAAAAGAATAACAGAAATCTTTTATTTGTAAAGTTTTTGTGATCTTCAAGGTGTTTCCTACAACCATAACTTTCTTCTCGCCAAAACTCGTAAGCAATTGGGAACTATGCTGATTAAGACATAAGTAACCTGCCAAAGTGAGTGGTAACCTCTTATGTAGTAAAAACTGAAATGCAAAGACATTATCTTCCAAGTTCCCGGTTTCTACTCTTTCCTATGTGATCTCTTATGTGCTTACTTCTTTAAAAGGCAGCATTTTGTTCTTTTCAAATATCTTAAATTAACTAAAATTTTATTCAACTAGTCTGTGCTGTTGGAATACATAAACATGTGCACACAATACGAAAGACTGAATGTTAAGAGTCAATCATACACATAGTGGTTCACCAAATGAAAAAATTTAGTATTTCCTACTAACGCAAATCACTTAAAATATCGCAAGGGAAACCTCTTGCTATTAACATGGTGGTCCTTGGCCACAGAGCTGTGCATCGATGGGGAGTTTGTTAGAAATGCAGAATCTAAGCTGAGCCCCGGTGGCGTAGTGGTTGTGCGCGGGACTGCGGCCCACTGGGACGGAGGTTTGATTCCAGCTCTACGGAGCAAAGGCTGAGCCTCCTACTCCCACCACCTGAGGGCAGTGATGCCCAAAAAACAAAAACAAAAACAAACAAAAAAAAATAATAGAAATGCAGAATCTCAGCAGTGCTGAGTGGGTTCCGAACAAGAATCTGCTCTATATTAAGTTCACACACTAAAATCTCAGATGGAGTGGGAGTAAGAACTACCAGAATACATAGTGCCTGTGTTTGCAAAGGAAAGGAGATATATATGTAAAGATTTGCATCCATTCTCCTTCATTGTATATCCAGAAAGCAAACTCACTGGCATAGAATGGGTTCTAACTCACTGTGACCTACAGGACAGCGGGTAAATGCCCTGTGCATTTCTGAGATTGTAACTTGTCCAGGAGTAAAGGGAGTTATCTTTCTTCCATGGAGCACTGGTGGTTTGGAACAAGAGACATTGTGATTAGCAGCCCAACATGGAACTGCGACATCATGAGGACTCCTTGAGTGTGCCTATGTGGCTGTTATTGAAAGGGAAGGTACTGCTTGGGATGTGTTTCTAAGGGAAACTCCCGGCCACCATTCTGACCGTGGGGAGTCTTGTTGGGTGGCTCCGCTCAGTTCCAGCTCATAAAAGCCCTCTGGCGAGTAGAACAGACCTCGTTCTGCACCACTCTCCCCGCCGTTGGGTGTCCGAGGCCATGCTTACAGCCACTGTGCAGTCTCTCCCATTCAGATACTTCTTTGCTGACTGTTTACTTTACCAGCCTCGATGTCCTTCTCCAGCAACCATTCTCTCCTGCTAATGTGACCAAAGGACATACATCTTGCCATCCTTGCTTTCAGTGAAAATTCCAATTATCCAAGATGGATTTGCTTATGGCTCTGCTAGTCCGTGAGACTTTCCTAGTCTTTGTCAAAATCATACTACAATGTATCCAATCTTCCTCAGTGTTACTTATTAATTGCCTGATTTTTAAATGCAGGCACTGTTGTTATCAGATGCCATCAAGTCAGTTCCGACTTCTAGCGGCCTTGTCCGTACAGCAAAAGGAAGCCAGGCCTCACCCCAGGTCCTCCTCACACTTGTTCCCGTGCCCAAGTCCATGAGGTGGGGCCTTCCTCACCCTGGCTGCCCTCTGCTTTACCAAATAGGATGAGGCCACTGAAATGGCCAGCCCTTTAGAGTGACGTTTTTGCTTTGTAAATTGAACGTCTTAAAAATAGCAGCTTTTGCTTTCATATAAGCTGGAGAGATGGACAAACTGACTAAATCTATCCAATGAAAAAGTAGGTAATCTATTACAGCAGCCTGTTACAGCAGCAATCATAAAACATTCTCTGAGACATAGCACAGTAACACTTACCTCACAACTTGAGAGGTCCCACTGAGGTAGAATGAACCTAATCTAGCTGCAAACACCTTTATAAGCCAAGAAAATCTCCTAAACTGGTGGACAGCTAAATGTTAAGATTTGGGGGTGGTTTGCAAGTAAAAAACACAGCCATGAAAGAAGCCAGTCAGCAGCAGAGATTGGAGAGAGGGAGGTGAGATCTGCTTATTGTCAAATGAAGTCACAAGTATTTTTTCAAAACGGCCATGAGTGTGTCCTAATTCTTACTTTAATTTCTTTTGTGTACACTGTGACCTTCACTGGATTTAGTCTAAGGTTAATAGCATTTGAAAGTATATATTGGGTGAGGACAGCAGTTAGGTATTTGGACTATGTAACAATTATTATTTCACCGTAAACTTATTTTTGCCAGACGACCAGGGAGTGGAGACAACATCAGTGAGTGGAAAACTAGGCAGATTTTTGTGTGTGTAAATAATAGAACAAAAACACAATATATACTCAGTTAGAAATTTAAGTTTTATGTTCCAACTCTAAATTTTATACTATATACATGCAACACAATTATATGTAATATGATGTCATGGTTATGCAGTGGGCTACTAACTGCAAGGTCAGCAGTTTGAGACCACCAGGGGCTTCCTAAGAGAAAGACCAGGCTTTCTTTCTACCCTCCACAGAGAAAGTTCTGGCAACACACAAGGGCAGTGCTCCCCATCATCTAGGGACACTATGAGGTGGAGTTAACTTGATGGCAATGACTTTGGTTTCATACCCTATCAGATTTTTTTTTTAAATTGCCTATAAGTACAACTGTTTTTCACTTTTGAATTCACATAGCTATGATCCTAAAACTCAAGTTCTAGTGAGTGAAACTTGTTTTGTCAAAGTCATGATAATTATTCACTTTCAACACATTGAGATTAGGGGAGTACCAAAACAGTAGTTGGTGTTAAATTTGAATTATTTCTTAAGGGATAATAAGGTCATGTAGGTAGACTAAGTAGGGTGTGTTGTAAGAATTGCTTTCCGCAAACTCTAATTACTTTGAAAATTATGCTATAATTTGCCTGCTTTGCGGCCTTGAATTTCCTACCCCATATAATTAGACATTTTCAAAAATCAGAACTATGGTTGTCTCTTAAGAACAAAAGCCACGGAAACTGGTAATTATATCACCATTTAGCATGTTTTTCTTCCTTAAAATAATCTTGAATTTCTGGTGTTTTGAGAGCGTTTTCTGACTAAGGAGTGACCAAGAGTGCATAACTTCTTGGTTAGCGTTGCAATCGAGATAAGTGGATTTTACCTATGTCATCACTCATGTTATTAAAAAGTTGTTACGACTCGTTTCCAATAAAAATTGACCTAATTCTTTCCTTGTCCCTAAATCATTAGTTTATTTTCAGAATCAGGTCACATTCTTATAGATATCTCCTTTTCAATTGGAAACCAAAGGCCTGAAACCAGCACTGCAAAGGACAAGCTTTTCTAATGCGGGCCTAAGGAACATATGTGCATACATGCATAGCAAAATGAACTTTCTGCTTCTCACCTATATTTGAGTGAGACTCATTTGTGAGATTGTATAAGCAAACATGTTTGGCTATGCAGTTTTGTATTTATATGCCCCCTCCCAATAAAACTGTTACTGGAATTTGCAGATCCCATTTTCATCACCCATGTATAATTTGACCTACATTTCAGAGAGTGAGAAAAAAAATCAAAAACCTTTAAGCATAAAATGCATATATTCCTGGGAGCAGACTCTAATACAAGGAAATTAAGCTAGTCTTCCATACTTGCTTTTATTTTTGTGGTTAGAGATTTTTACTTGGGTGGGCATATTTTCATTGCTTTAAATCAATTTACTTGGAATCATGTATTTAAATATGCAAGTGAAAAAATGTATGTAATTAAGCAATTTTTAGAGTACAGAAGAATAGAGAGGCTTTCAAGTCATTCTGTGGGCAAAAATATTGTCAACCTCTGTAAATAATTGAGAAGAATCCCACACAGATCTGTGATCTCTGGAGATTTCTTTTGAGAAAGAGAAAGTAGCTTGAGAGCAAAGCATTAATCAAGGCACCAGGAAGATGCTTGCTTGGACCCAACACCCTCAATAGCTAAGACCGTTCATTTTATAGGTGGAGTCAAAAGGGTATGTGCCTTCATGAAATGTCCTAAGAAGCCTCCGTTTCATGCAGGACATTGTGCATGAACAGCGGCTATGCCTGCTTTTTTCAAGGTTGGTGTCCTCAGCCCAGTGGGTTGGAGCATTCGGGCAGCAGATGCGCCGAAAGTCGGTACGTTGTGACCTGTTCTGCTGCACAGACTCCACAGGTCAGAACTGGACACATCCAGCTGAGGCTCTACCCATCAGGGACTTCTCTGAAAAAATGACCATGAAAGAAGCCAGTCAGCAGCCGAGCTCAATGGGAGGAGCCCGCCTCTTTCTCTTTACTGCCCTCTGTTTGGCCAATAGAAAAAGCAGAGAGCTAGCTAACTGAATCACTCTCCTAGCCTGTGTCCTCCTCTCGGTTTCCGTGTTTGACTCAGGAGGCTTGGGAGTAGAGTGTGTTGGGCTGCGAACCCCACAGGTCAGCAGTTCAAAAGCACCGGCCACTTTACAGGAGAGAGAGGAAGCATTTTGCTCCCTGAACCCCTGGAAATCCAAAGGTACCTTGCTAGCCTTTCCCAGGGGTCACTAGGAGTCAGTAGGGGCTCACTGGCGATGAGCTTGTTTCTTTGCAGGTTTGACCCATTCAGCTTGGACTTCCTCACTATATCTGACCAGAAGGACAGCTACAAACAAATCAGATTATATTTGTGAATATTAAAATATTGCCTTGAAATAAATTCTACTCTGAAAATAATTAATTATGAAACTTGAAATAGATATTTCATCTTTTCTCATGTTAGAAAAATAAGATGAAATCAAAGGAAACTTTTAAATGACAAATCAAAAAGCTAGTTAGGAATCATCAAAAAATTAGCAGGCTGAGTACCAGTTGAGTGCGGGACTGTGGCCCACCGGGCTTGGCGGTTCAAATCCAGTGACTGCTCTCAGGATCAGCGCTGAGAAGCGCCCTCGACCACCAGAGGGCAGTGATGCAAAAAAAAAAAAAAAAACCCCAAACCTTAGCAAACTAAGCTAGAGTTGAAGCCCAACTAAAGTTCGCATTTTTGTGACTTAGCCAATTCCAAATCATAGCCTTCCTTTGTAACTGAGTCGAAGTGCCTGCTAGGGTTTCCTCAGCTGACCCTTCGCGGGAATGGAAATCTTGGTCTTTTCTCCCACAGGGCCAGCCACTGGGTAAGCACTGCTGGGGCTTCTTCTTAATGGACCGAAAAGAAGAACCCCAGCCAGTGATCCTGAGAGGCTTCGGATCCATTTGAGATTTCCAGGGCCCTGTGCATTTCTGTGGGGAAAACAGCCTCAATGCCCCACCCCCCACTCCTACCCTAGGAGAGTCTGGTGGGCTTGAATGGCCCACCGCTTACCCAACAGCACTAGCAGGGCACCTTTCTGCATGTACAGCAGGGTGTTATTCATGCAGGTGCCGTTTTAAAATTATTTTTGTATAAAAGATGATTACATTTATGCATAAGGTAACTTGAAATGATTCAATTTCCCTTATTTTTAAATGTATGAATAAGCAGCGTGTGGTTGTGGATTAAAGAAAGATTTGAAAGGAAGAACTGGTATGTTTTCCTTCCTTCTTTGAGAGATTTAAGCTATGACTGTACTCTATGTACCTCCTTAGTGCAGCCATTTTCAATCTGTGGATCACGATCCCTTTGGAGGTCAAACCACCCTTTCACAGGGGTATTCTGACTAATGACAGCAGCAAAATGACAGTTGTGAAGTAGTAACAAAAATCATTTTATGGATGGGGGTGGGTCCCTGCAATATGAGGAACTGTATTCAAGGGTTGTGGCATTATGAAGGTTGAAAACCACTGCCTTAGTGTATTGATTTCTTTGTCTTTCTATTTTTTTTTGTTTTTTTGGGGGGGGTATCATTGCCCTCTGTTGGTGGGAGTAGGAGGCCCAGCCTTTGCTCCTGTGGAGCTGAAATTGAACCTCCATCCCAGTGGGCCGCAGTCCGCACAACCACTACGCCACCGGGTCTCATCCCCTGTTTTTCTATTTTTGCTTCTTATTTAAGCACTGACACTTTTCAAAAAATAAATCACTCACACTTACATGCACTTGTTTCATATCATCTAATACATCAAGGTCAGAGCAGTGTGTAAAACATTTGATTAAGTTTTTTGCAAAGGAATGCAAAACGTGCTCTAATTTAAAATGAGGTGGGTTGGAAACGATGTATTGCTTGCAGTTATCCATTTTCTCTTGTAAAAGGAGGCCTAGCATGAAGTCCCCAACTGAGTAAAGTCATATAGGTTACTTGTTAACCATAGACAATGTCTATTCCTCTAATTATAAAGCGTTTCTTCTCTTTGCATGAATGAAATGTAAACTTGCAGTATTTTTTAACTCAAATTCACAAGTTATTTTTTGTGTAAACTATTTTAATTAAGTGCAGAACATGGAAGGAAGCCTGGTAGCTGAGTAAGTTAAGCATTAAACCTTGCTCATCAGGAGGTCAGTGGTTCAAACTAACCAGTCCTTCCATAGGAAAGATCATAAGGCTTTCTGCTCCTAAACAAATTTACAGCCTCAAAGAACCACAATTCCTCTCTACCTTATGGCGATGCCACAAGTCAGAATCCACTCACTGGTAGTGAGATTGAGCAGACCATGGTCATGTTTGATAGCATGACTTTGTTTTTAAAAGGCAGACTTTATTTTACATGGAATTCATGGAATTTCTTTTCATGTTGACCTCTTTTGCACTGACAAAATATAGAGGAATAGCCTGTCTCTTTCATGAAGTTTCTTCAATTTGGTAAAAATTCATCAGAAAGAAAATTTGAATAAGGTGCATAATCTCCATAATGTCCTTGATTATGCTCAAAATTAAGACTTAGTTTACAACCTACAAATGCACAGATGCATGTATTTGTTTGTCTCTTTAGGTACACAACTATTATTTGGTTGTAAAAATAAAATTTTTGTTAAAAATTTCTTGCATGAAATTTCATCAGTTGTTTTCAAATAAGAAAAACATTCAATCTAATAATACACCAATTCACACTTAGCATAATTCTAAAACAATAATGTAAATGCTGAAAAGGTAGTGTATGGTGATGGATGAGTACATTCACCATGTGAATGAATTTTTTGGCCATACAATATGAGGAATCATCTTTATATTGTGAAAGACTTGCTTCTATAGTCAGTGAAAAAAACTTACAGGATAAGGCAATAGAAATTTAGGTCATAATTTAGTACATCTACATGATTGAAAAAAAATCATTCCACTAAAACACAAAAAAAGTAACAAGGTAGAATTTACTTTCTTTTGTAAAACAATTTCATTTAAAAAGTGTGATGGGACGAAAACTTGGAAAGGAGAGAAATAGAGTGAGCCATTGGGAAGTGTGATGTTGTTCAAAATGCTAAATGCAGAAAGGGAGACCTCACATTTTACAAATAAATAAGAAAACTACTTTCTAACAACAGTTACATGATGAATGATTCCTAATTTGAACAGAAGCTTGCCTTGAACGGGGTAGGAGACCACATCTGAATTCCTCTGGCATGCCTGTTACCCAGACGCATGCCTGCAGCAGCCTTCTTCTGTACCTCTTCTGACAACCTGTCAGGACATGGTACTTCTACACCAGGTTTCCTAATTCATTGCAATGGTCCCACGGAGCTCACAGACCATACTCATAATTATGGGAGTTTACAAGGAAAGTGAATAGGCTACCTCAAGCCAGTATCAGTAAACATGAAGAACGCAGTCATTGTTCTGCACTGCTCCTCAGCCAGCAATCAAGTCTTTCTCTGGTCCTCAGCTGAAAGCCCCCTTTGCCTCTGTTGCCTTGGGCTAGGAAGTCAGCCGGGCAACCCATCTCACAGTCCATTCTGTCCCAGAACCTCAGCAGGTCTGTTCCCAACCTGCTCCACTTCAGGAAGACACGTGGACATGCCTTTGCCAATGGTCTTGGCGAAGACACGTGGACATGTCTTTGTCAATGGTCTTGGGCTTTCTCTCTGCTGCCACAGCTGCAAAGAGGATCATTCTTTTGAATCAGGAGGTTGGCCCTGAAACCTTTAGTGTTACATAAGGCCCTCGTCATTCAGTCCTAGCCAAACACCAAGATATTTGACCAAGAAAACAAAACAAAAGCTCCCTGCCATCGAGTTCTTCAAACTCATAATGACCTCCTGAGACAGGTGTACCTGCCCTCGTCAGAGTCTCAGGCTGTACAATGTCACTGGTTTAAAGGACCACATTTTCCTCCTAAAGAGTAGCTCATGGTTTTGAACTGGTAACCTTTGTACTAACAGCCTAACTTGTAGCCCGTCATACCACTAGACATGCAGACCATAGTATCTATGTAGAAACAACACAAAAACTACCTAAATAACCATTAAACAAATAATCTGAATAAACAATATCACAATAGTACCCATTTATATAGAAATTATGTAGTAAAAGCTAAATTTTCACTGAAAACATGACAAGATATTATCTTCTAAGCTCAAACAAAGAAAAAGGCATACTTGCTACCAGAAGCATGCCTTGTGGATCTACCAGGCTAAATTTGAATCAGTATAAAAATTCATCATAACGTTTGGAGGTCAGACTCGGTTACATTGCCTGAATTTGTTTATTTTGGTCTAGTTTAAGATTAAAGTTGAAAAATAAAGGTATTAGCAAAGAAGATAAAACTATTATTCAAAAGCCACCAAAAGAAGCAAACCAGATGCATTTCCTGGAATCGCTGCAAACTCTTAGTGACAACCTTCCCCCTCCTCCCAAATAGGTTTCAGAGATTGTAGCTGTTTACAGGAACAGAAGGTCCTCAGAGCGGCCGGTCGTTTGAACTGCCCACCATGAGCATCACAGTCCAATGCATGGCCACTAAATCACCAGGGCTCCTCTAGTCACCACCAGCAATAAGAAATTATTACATTCACATATTCAGTTTTCCTTTTACCTTCACTTTTATATGCATCTACCCTCACGTTCTCATTTTCGAAGGGAGGCTTCAAAATTTTCAAGGAAAAATTACATGAAAAGATCGAGTAGTTTTTTTCTTTATATTTTGAATCCCCGTGATATTTTAAAAATAAACCTTTTATATTGGCAAGCATAAATATTTTTCTCTCATTTTACTATGAAAACTTTTAAGCACAGAAAGTCAGCGTAATTGAAAATGACTTATTTTATCCTCCTCTAAAACTCTGGAAATTCATAATTTTCTGCAATTTTTCACCTCTCTTGCTCCACTGCTCCACCCATCCATTCTAATATTCATCCTCCAACCCATCTTAAATTAAAATTTAAAGATATATTTTAGAAATCAGTATACTTTCCTCATCTTAGTATGTGTTTGTACATTTTGCTGTGGTGGTAAAATTTACATGTAGCGACTACAAAACCTTACTTATACTCTTCAACAAATTATAACTTATGATAGACTTTTACAACCTAAACTCCTATCAAACTATTGAGCTTCACCTTTCTTTCACCTCCCCCATCAATTCTCATAGCCGTGCCACCAAGGAAATCCACAGTTCTGATTTTCACACTATTCTGATTTGTTTGGTCTTGTCTCAGTGTGTGTTTAAATGAGCCCATGTTATTCAATAATGTGTTCTGTTCATTTGGGAAATAGTATTCTATCACATGGCTCTACCAGATTGTTATCCATTTTGCTATTAAACAATTGATCTAAGTTCAGAAGTTATGAACATGCATATTCATATGGTTCCATAGACTCTATTTTTTTTAGATAACTAGAAATAGTTAGGTGGGTAAGTATACTTACATATTTGGAAAAATCGGAGTATGCTAAAAGATGAATAGCCATCAAAAAATTTATTTTGGACAGCCTCTGACATCATGTGGAAGATAATATATAAGGGGCAGAGCAGAGGGTCATAGAAGAAAAGGACAGTTTTTACCGGAGAAGATTTGACACTGCAGCCTTAACAATGTGTTCAGATTTAGCCCCAACTCTGAGACTGGCCAAGAACCAGGCGCTGTTCTGTGGTGTTGTGTCGAGGATCACCTGTAGTCAGAAACAACTTGATGGAACCCAAGAACCAGACAATACTGAGGGCAGAAAAAGTACGATGAGTAGAGTGTGATAAAAACTCATGACCTCCATTAGGCATGAAGGGAAAATGGTTATAAGTACTATTTGAGAGAGATAAAAATATAAATGATGGCAGCAGGTGTACAAATAAGCTTGACCCAATGCCTGTATATATGGGTTGTGATGAGCCCCCAATACAGTGATTTATTTAAAAGACAGATGGAAAAATATAACATAACTCATCAATAGTTGATGATAAATGAGAAGTAAAGCCTAATCCTAACCTTCTAAATTCAGTGACATAAGCAAAAATTACGACCTTGAGAAAGATGAGCTATCTAGAAGTAGTGAATGTGCCGGTGGTGGAGCACGTAGTGGAGAGTTCTGCGGTAGAAATGAAACATCCCTGCAGCTTCGAACTAATAAGCACTGGACTGCAAGCCAGACGTTGGCACTCCTCCTTGTGTGTCTGCACTCAGGGGAAAGACCTGCTGATCTGCTTCCACGGAGACACAGCTAAGAGAGGGCCAGGGTACAGTTTCTCCTGAGCTGAGAGATCTCAGTCAGAGTCACAACTCACGGCTTTATCGTACCTAACAATCATGCAGCACTGCACGGACAGAGTCAAACGCAATCCGAAGACCTGCTGTGGCCTAGCAAGGGGAACTGGGCTTGAGTAAGAAAAGCAAAATTACCGAAAAGGGGAAGGGGCAGAACTAACTGCTACCATGAGTGGTCTATATTTTCCTTCTCAACATTCTCATCTGGTATTCATTTTTTTGTTGGTTTTTTTGGGCATCACTGTCCTCTGGTGGTGGGAGTAGGAGGCCCAACCTTTGCTCCGGGAGCTGGAATTGAGCCTCCATCCCAGTGGGCCTCAGTCCCGCGCACAAACACTACGCCACCGGGGCTCAGCCCCTGGTATTCTTTTAAGAATTGAAATATTCTTTTTGTTTTGTTTTGTTTTGTTTCCTTGTTTTTTTATTTTTTTTGGGGGGGGGCATCACTGCTCTCTGGTGGTGGGAGTAGGAGGCTCAGCCTTTGCTCCTGTGGAGCTGGAATTGAACCTCCGTCCCAGTGGGCTGCAGTCCCGCGCACAACCACTGCGCCACCGGGGCTCAGCCCTGAAATATTCTTTTATTACTTCATAATCACACACACACACTCTCACAGAATCTTGTGTGAAACTTTAAATGCATTATGAAACTTTAAATTAATTTAATAATCCAAGGCAACTTATCATTTATGACAAGGAAATTAATTTGATGAGTCAGTAGAAATGTATGATATAAAATGATTTATTGAAAATCTAACATAAGGAAATATCTATAAATATTGCAGATCTCCTGGATTTATTTGACTAAGGACATAGCATGGAGGATACAGCCTCCTTTTGTAGCCTTTTTTTATTAATATTATTATTTTTAATTTAGGCATCACTGCCCTCTGGTGGTGGGAGTAGGAGGCCCAGCCTTTGCTCCTGTGGAGCTGGAATTGAACCTCCATCCCAGTGGGCCGCAGTCCCACACACAAACACTACGCCACTGGGGCTCGGCCCCTTTTGTCTCCTTTAAGTCCCCAAGTCCTTTTCTAATTTAGGATAAAGAACAAACAATGCCTCTGTGGCTTTTTCTGGGCTCTGACTCATTCTGTTCTTTCCCCCTGTGGCCTTGGTTCTCAAAAGCCACACCTTTGGGGGTCAAATGACCCTTTCACAGGGGTCACTCAATTCATAACAGTAGAAAAATTACATTTATGAAATAGCAACAAAAATAATTTTATGGTTGTGGCAGGAGGTCACCACAACATGAGGAACTGTATTAAAGGGTCATGCCTTAGGAAGGTTGAGAACCACATCCCTATGGCCAACTGAACTCCAAAAAAGAGCTGTTCATTTATTTCAGTTATGTCCTTTATCATTACCTTCTTCTTAAAAAAGATAGTTGCTTACTTCGAGATAGACAGTTTACTTCAATAATACACTTTTAAATATCATTCAGAAACACACAGCTAAACAATGAGACAAATATGTCATAACCATCAGCAAATATGGGCTAATATAGTTCATGGTGGCAAAGTGTTCTCAATTTATCTGTGTTAACTCGTTTGATCTTCACAGCAGTTCCCTGAATGAAGACTTGAGGAACAGGATTGTTAAATGACTTCCACACAATTAGTAACGAGTCATCACACTTTGTGAGCCTCTTAATCACTGAGCAGTTACATTGCCATCCTCTATGTGAAGGAGTAGAGGTGTACTTAGCCAATGCAGCGATATAATGGTGTTAAGCTGAGTTCAGATGAACAAATATCATAAATGCAACATGGCATCTTAAAAATGAAGCAACTCTCAGAGAAACCCTGCTCTAAGAGAATTTAGGAGAGAATCACAGATAGGCATCACATATGTTCTGAGAGTATGTTATTGGACAGGTGGTGAGATATAACTGCTGCAACAGATAATCAAGCAAATATTGTAGGAACTCAAAAGTGGGATTTCCATCTGCAGACTTTTTTCAAAAGCATTTCTGGAAAGTATTTGAAAAGGTGTTGAAAGATTGACTGGATATTGACAGCTAAGTTGTGTGCAGACAATCTGCATAGCTGGCTGTGTCTTGTAAGAAAGGTCACATAAGAATGAAACCTAAGAGAACACAAAGAGACAGGACCTGAGGGCACAAGGTGACAACATCCAGTGGGAGGGGAGCCTAGCATTATGTATAAAGACTTGTTAGCAGAGACCTTGAGTGTGTTTTAAGAGAGTCTGGATTTAATTGCCTCATTAATGGGAAAATCCAGATGTACAAATTGGCAGTCCTGTGAAATGTTGGTTGGCAGGTAGAATGCTTGGAGGATGGACTTGAAACTCCATTAAGGGGGCATGGCAACATTTGGGGGTTGGGGTGAAGGGAGGGGGACAGTGGGATTTAGGCAAAGAAATTAAGAGGAAATGTCATTAAAAAAATGCTAAGCAGAAAATAGATACTGGAAGATGAAACAGAAAAAGGAGGTAGGTACCAACTCATAGGGACCTCCAGGGTCTCCTTCACAGGGGGAATAAGATCAATTACATGATAGAACCGATGCCCAGGAGTGTTGGTGATCATTTCCTCTGTATATTATGAGAGCCCGATCTCTCACGGGGTTTTCATTTCCTCTTAAGTGATTTGCCTTCTGTTGAGGGAAGCTGTGTAGTTACTTAAGTTATAGCCAGGTAGTCCATAGCCCTTTCTTTCATCATGGCAGAAAGTAGCAAGATTCCCTACTAATTTGCTGAGGTTAAATCAGTGATCTCTTATTTGAAAAGCTATGCCAAAGAACCAAACAGCATCATAGAACCATTTGGGAACTACAAGATTTCAAAAATACTGGTGCAGATACTTCAAGCAGTGTGATACAATAGAAAAAACTCACCATTACTCTGCTGGTGATTCACTTGCATTTTTTCCAGGCCTTAATCTCAAGGCTTCTTTCTGGGCAGAGTGTGGCTTGGTGTGATGTGCAGACAGCCCAGGGGAAAGACCTAGCAGATAGAACCTATGATTTTCCCTTATGTGCTGTGCTCATCTTCCATCTTATTCAGCCCTTCTCTTCTTCCTGACATGATTCGTCCTGAACCCATCTTGGGGTTAAATTATCCCCAGGGCTGTTCATAGTTTCCCAGCCGGCTAAGCATCAGAAGTCTTTCCAGGCCTTCCCCTTGGCAGCCGGAGGTTTTTCTTTTCCACAGCCAAAAATGATGCCTCCACTCTGCTTAGGTCATTCTCTAAGAATGTGAGATGACCTTATGCTGCATTCCCTGCATTCTTAATGTGCTAGAAGTGCTTATGCACAGTCTATTGGTTCCTTGGGCTTTTCCCTTATGTTACACAAAGCTGACAGGGGAGGAAGCCAGTTCCTTTGGCTGCCACCCTGGTGTGCTGGCCAGCATCTGGTGATGATTTTTCTCCATTACCAATTTCTCCACTAGTTTGTAAGCAATTTGAACCTTGAGGTTGTGATAAAGAACATATTAGGACATAGTATTAGTACATAATATTCTATTTGTCTTTGACCTTAAGAGGTGTAATACATTCTTTATCACCTGGCTTCTGAATTTCCTTTCTTTCTTTAACAAAGTTTATGTTAGCCTTGACTTTAAAAATATTTTATGGGGCATTTCACAGAGTTTTATAAACAATTTAAAAAGCAGTTATAGCCTAGACTCATACATAGAATGTGGGAATTCCAGATTAATTCTCTGTGCTCACGCAAAACTTGTACATGGACCCAGACAGAGGCTTCTGTGGCTCTTGAATGCAACAAGAGAATCTTGCCAGGTTTCCAATCGGGAAATCTGTATGCTGAGCAAATGATCAGAGAAGCTGACTTATATAATGAGAAAGAATTCAGTACCACGATTGGAGGAAGGTTTATTAACAACTTTTGATATGTAATAAGCAGATGACACTGAAAGTAAAGGGGGCTTAACACCCTTGCTGATGGACATCAAGGATGGTGCCCTTCACTCAATTTAAATGTAGCAAAAACTCAACAACCTCACCACTGGACAACAGGTCACCTTCTGATCATGGGAGAAAAGGCTGCCATTGTCAAGGCTTTTGCCTTGCTTGGCTCCACAATCAACACCCATGAAAGCAGCAGTCGGGAAATCCAAAGTCGGTTGCCAGCACCTCTTTAGAGTCTTGACAAGCCATTTATTGAGGACTGAGGTGTACCTGACTCAAACCACGGCATTTTCAATGGCCTCATCTGCATTGAAAGTCAAGCATTGAATAAGGAAGACCCAAGAAGAATGGTGAATTTGGATTGTGATGTTGGAAGATAGTGTTTGGTAAGCTAGAGGAACAGGAGAAGAAGGGGACGGTACTCAGGAGATGGATTGCCACGGGGCTGCAACAGCAGGCTCGGAGAAGAAGCCATCACGAATATGGTCCTGGACCGACCAATGTGCAGTGTTTTGTCTGCTTGGTAAAGGGTCGCTGTGGGTTGAAACTGACTCAGTGGCTCCTATCACAAACAGGAAAGTAAGAATGTGCTGAGTTCTATCACAGTAAGGAAAGGCCTGCTTGTGGCAAGTTTCCTTTCACAAATAATCAAGGATGCGAGTGAGGACCACCTTTTAATTGTGGATTCAGAAAGGTTTCATATACTTGCTCTGTGATCCATATACATTTCAAACTATCTCTTTGTGACTCATGGATGAAGGCGATCATTCATTGGGAGCGGGTCCATTATTGACCCACATGAACCTAGAGGATAGGGGAGAACTGTCCTTGTAGGTTTTGAAGGATGCCTTTCTCCCCCGGAGTTGACTGATGGTTTCCAACTGCTGACTCTGCGGATAGCAGCCCTACGAGCCCCCACGAAGTCACCAGGGCTCGATGATGGTGACACCAAAACCGAATGCAGCCCGATGCCATCGAGTCCATGTGGACTCATAGCTCCCCTAGAGGACAAAGCAGAACTGTAAGTTTCCAAAGACGGTGACTATTGCCAGAAGTAGAACGCCCTGTCTTTCTCCCACAGAGTGACTTGGAGTGGTTTTGAACTGCCAACCTCTCTGCTAGCCACCCAACTCATCGCCATTATGCCCTCAGGTCTCCTAATGGAGGTGATAGGTAGACTTAATTCAGAGACATAGGTGAAATGAACTATTTCTCTATGGTGGGTTTATGCTCCCCCGGAACTCTTTGGATAGCATAGTGGGGTGTGTCTTGGGCTGCTGATCACAAAGTCAGCAGTTCAAACCTCTAGCCATTCCCCGGAAGAAAGTTGAGGCTTTCTACTCCTCAAAAGGTTTAGTCTCTGAAGTAGGTCAGTCCTCTTTCCCATAGTGCTGCTGTGTGTCAGAACCAATCACGGGGAGGCTCACTGCCCCTTATGAAGCGCTTGCCTGTCTGTCTCTTGCTGTGATGTGAAACTAACTAGTCCTTACAACTCTAGCTCAAGAAAGTTTGTATTCATTCATCTCGTGCTGTACCTGAATGAATAGGTCCTAGAAAATCACTGAGTCTTAGTATTGATCTATCTTATCAATATATCTTAGTGTAGCTGTGCCCAAAATATCACAGGTCAATGATTTTAACAAACAGGAATTAATTTTGTCACAGGTGAGAGGGATAGACATCTGAATTCAGAGTGAGAGCTCTCTCTTTCTGTCAGCTCAAGAGGGAAGTTCCCATCTCTTCGGAGTTACTGGCCTGGACAATTTCCAGGGTGCTTTACATTTCCCTTTCATGTTTTTGCTTTGCTCTCTCATTTGTTTAAGGTCCTTTATATTTCAAAAAAAAATTGGCATAAAACACGCCCTCTATTAATCCTATCCCATGAAAATAATGAAGACGACTCTGAAATGGAGTTAAAATTACAGGCGTGCAGAATAAGTACACAAACTCACTGCCTGGGCTGGTTCCACTCAGAGCCACCCTCTGTAAATCTTTGGAGCATGAAACAGCCTCATCTTTCTGCAGTGGCATGCTCGAACTGCTGGTCTTGCAGTTAGCAGCTGAATGCATCATACGCCAGGTCTGCTCACTACAAACCCAGATGACAGAATATAGACATTGGGGAAATAATGTCCACTCCATCCAGTACCCTAACCTTTAAAAGTACACTCGCTGAGTCAATTCTGAGGCCTAGTGCAATAGTGGATAATGCACGGGGCTACTAACCAGAAGGTTGGCAGTTGGAAACTACCAGATACTCCACGGGGATAAAATGAGGCTTTCTTGTTCAGCAAAGAATCAGCCACGCAGCAGCAGCTCAACCCTGTCTGATTGGATCGCTGTGAGTCTGAATGCACAGAACTACCTAAAGCTGTAATACAACATTCTAGAAACTCAGTTGGTGTTTATTAAATGGGTACCTGATTTTACTTGTTTGTTTTTGCTTTGGGGGGACTTGCTGGCAGAAGGGACAGGTCGAGCCACAAACCGGTCAGAATGTCACTCTGCTAGAGCTATAGAGTGATGGTCCTGCCGAGAGCAGCAAAATGTGTTCATTATTTAAACGCTCTCAAGCTGCCACATGAATCATCAAGGCCGCCGCATTGCCTCCTGTGCCAAGGTGTCATTTTCATTAAGTGTGAGACTGCACCTGAAGGACACTTTCATTTGCAGCTGCTAAAAATATTTCAACAGAGTGGTACTGTTACCAATGGCAGGTGGTGCCCAAACGTGAATTTTGCAAGAAATACCATCTGTGGGGTGAGGAATGGACGCATGTAAAGGGGGTGGAAAAGGAGATAAAGGGTAAAGAAATGAGGGGCGTGTTTACTCAGTGTTTATTGTTATAATCATGACGCGATAATTCCTCGCTTCACATGATAGCATTGGCCACAGATGACTAAATGCGATTATTTTTTCAGCTTCCATAGTGTGCTCGGGGCATTACCAGAGTACCAGAGCACCTGTAAAGACAAAGTCTCTTCCCCAGAGGCACCATCTGAGCTAGTCCGATGAGAGAATCCTTTACAGCTCTTATTTACCTTTCCTAGCGTTTGCATTGCAGTTTTACTCTGGCAAGATTAATGCACTTTGATCTTGTTTAAAAGGATTTTGCCACTTGCTTTTGATGTTCAGCTTTTCTCGTGCATCCGCGTGGACTTCCTGCTGAACATGACCAAATTCTCAAACTGTACAGGCCCAAAGATTTGGCTAGCCCAGTGCCACTGGGGATTTTCTTCACTTATCAGAGCAGAGAGCACTGAAATGTGGAGAGGTATCTCAGGGACTGTATGTTTACATTACTAAATGATCTGTGTGTATGTGTCAATGATATCTGACAGACTTGGTCACATTGAAATCAGGAATTTGTAACTGGCTTGGAAGTTAGCATGCATGGCTGCAATGGGTCGCAAAACACAGACTCAGAAAGAAAAACGAACTCATGAGTTCGAGTTTCTCAATACTGTTTGGCCTTTGATGGGGGCAACTGGAATTAGAAGAGCTACAGTGTAATTACTATGCACTGTAGGTTTGTGAGGAGGACTAATAAAGTAGGTAATATATTCATAAATATGAATCAATTTATGTATCATTTTTCCCTAGAATGTCTTTGATGATAAGGCAAATTACTGAGTTACTTATAGTTTTACAGGCCATTCTTTTTTTTAATTAAAAATCATTTTATTGTGGCCTCATACATCGTTTTTCACAATACATAAATAAACATACTGTGCCAAGCACTTTCACATGTCCACAGCTGTTATCGTTCTCCAATCATCTGCCTTTTCCCCTGAGCCCCTGGTATCGACTTTTCCATTCTGTCCCCTCTTCCCTGCCCTCCCCTCCCCACCAACCCTCAATGCTTTATACATTGTTTTTGTTCTGTCATGTCTCACACTGCCCAACCTCTCCCCCAACCCACTCCTTTGATGCCCATCCTTCAAATAGAAGCTATGTGTATATCCTTGCTGTTGGTTCCGTCTCTCTACCCCACCTTCTCTCCACCCTTCCAGCAGCTCTAATCTAACCACTGGCCCGAACGGCTCATCTGTCCTGGTTTCCCCATATCTCCAGCTCCCCTCTATGCCAGTGTGACTTCTCCAGTCCATCTGGATTTGCAAGGTAGAGTTGGGACCATGATGGTTGGGGGGAGGAAGGCTTCAGGAACTAGAGGAAATTTGGATGCATCATCGCTGCCCTGTTGTACCTTGACTGGTCTATCTCCTTCCCGTGACTCCCCTGTAAAGGGGTGACCAATTACCCACCAGTGGGTCTTAGGTTCCCACCCTGCTCTTCCCCTCACTGGTAATGAAGTGATTCCTGTTCTTTGATGCTTGATACCTGCTCCTTTTGGTCCCTCTTGATCACACTTGCTGGTGTGCTTCTTCCATGTGGGCTTTGCTGTTTCTGTGCTGAATGGCGACTCATTTATCTTCAAGTCTTTGAGACTCCAGATATTCAATCATTTGGTAGCTGGGTACCATCGTTTCTTCTACTCTGTTTGCCTCTGTATTCATTTGTCTTCAGTGATATTGGGATTCAATTGGTACATTGGCCTGATACCTGATTATTTCGATACCTCATGATCATACAGGCAAGCGAGCTTCTTTTAGGTTGGGTTTTGTTGTTCCTGAGCTAGATGGCTGCTCATTTATGCTCAAGTCCAGGCCATTCTTAAACTTTGACATGCAGTGTATGCTTTATATATTTTTCTCCATAAAATAAATTTTCTATTTTTATAAATCCTAAAGATGAAATCTAATTTGTAGAAATTGAAAACACAACTAATCAGGCCCCGTTACTTATCTAATTAAAAGAATAAGATTCTAAAACACAGGCTTCCAAGCTAAGCGAAAAATTATAAAATTTAAATGATACTATGAAAGACCTGCTCTTATGACATGATTCTCACTGATAGTTGTAATTTAGAGATACATGTCTAAGCATTTCTTAAACCAGAAACCAAAATAATTTTGAGCCCAAGATGAGATCAACTCTTCCTCAAAATGAGGAAAACTATCAAAACTCATGACTAAGTGACTCTCCTCACCCCAAAGAACATATACATTTTAGGAGATTCATCACTTATTCCTTCATTTGAGAACAATGCTGTGTCAGAAAGTGTGCTTAACAGAGGACAAACTTGAGGCTGAGTGTGAGATCCATTTACAAGGAAATAGGACATGAAAATTAGTGATTAAAAGAGAGCTTTATCAATTCCAGTGGATGACTATGCACCGGGTACCAGGGAATGGCTTGTGTCAAAAGGTCATTGACAGTCAGAAATGGCTTGCAATAAGCCGGGTTTGAAGGCAGGAAAAACACATTGCAGATGCACACCAAGTGTAAAAGACAAGGATCTGCATGTGGGCAGTGCTATACAATGGATTAAAAAGAAGCTGAGAGGAAAATTATTTTTATATAGAAATGGAATGAAAGAGAGAAGAAATTTAGGACAAATGCCTAATATGAGACAAGTATTAAGATGAGGGTAAACAAAAAGGAATAAAACATTATGAAAGATGTAAAAGCAAATTTTCTTTCCAAGTTAATGATTGCCATGTCTCCAGAGATAGGGTTTGTCCAGAATGCCAACCATTCACAGAGAGGGTAAGGAAAGAAAGCAGGGGTGAGTGCTGCTGCAGAGATGTCAAGACTACTTTGTGGCTAACACCGAGTGCTATCAGTTTATTTTCCATCCTTAAAACACCGTGAATTGTGTAACTGATAATCACCGATACTCAAACTCTGTGTTCTGTCTTAATTCTATCTATGTCATGTTAGTGTGTACTGTAAGCCTTATTACAGACTCAGAGTAACTTCAAATTGCCTTGTAACGGGACACATTCTCATTTCAGTCACTTTGTCCTGTCCCACAATACCTGGAATCTGTCCTGGGAAATGAATGGTGTGAAAGTCTTCCTAAGTATTTCTAGACCAGTGAATGGGAGGAAGGGTGAGAGTGGGGAAGAGCCCAGTGGAAATAGATAATATGGAAGAAGATTAATTATATCATACAAAAAATAAATAGACACATGCACTGCGCTGACAGCATTAAGAAAGAAAAGGAAGGAATAACCATAGTGGGACTAAGTCAGATTTTCCCCCAAGCACAATGCGTTAAAGATGAAATGATACACTGAGCTAGAAATATTGAGCCAGAATTTTGAAACACAGCGCTGGCTCGGCGGAAAAACAAAGGTGATGTAGTTTGGTGATACTTGAAGCTATGGAGGTGGATACATTTCCAAAGGAAAATATTCAAAACAAAGCAATAAGGTAAAACTTAGAAAGACATGTAAGAAACATTAGGAGAGGGCTTCATTTACAGGGGTGAGAGAAAATAGAAGACCTGGAAGTGAAATTTAGGAAATGTCTGTTTAGAGGTTCAGAAAGACAGGGACCTACCGCGATCTTTGAAGACAAAAGTGTGCATGTGCCATGGTGATGAAGAAAGCTGATGGTGCCCAGCTACCAAAAGATATAGCATCTTAAAGGGGTCTTAAAGGCTTGAAGGTAAACAAGCAACCATCTAGCTCAGAGGCATCAAAGTCCGCATGGAAGAAGCACAACAGTCTGTGTGACCTCGAGTTGTAGAAGGTATCAGGCATGAAAGAACTAAAAATTATATCACTGAAAATGAGGGGGAGTACAGGTTGGGGACCCAAAACTGTAGGTAATGGACATTCCCTTGCAGAAGGGTTGCACAGAGGAGACAAACTAATAAGGGTGCAGTGTAGCAATGATGAGACCTACAATTTTCCTCTTGTTCTTCAATACTTCCTCCCCGCTATCATGATCCCAATTCTACCTTACAAATTCTTCTAGACCAGAGGACATACACTGGCACAGATAGGAGCTAGAAACATACGGAATCCAGGACAGATGATCTCTTCAGGACCAGTGATGAGAGTAGTGATACCGGGAGGGTGCAGGGAAGGTGGGCTAAAAAAGGGGAACCAATGATAAGGATCTACATATAACCTCCTCCCTGGGAAATGGACAATGGGGAAGTGGGTGAAGGAAGACATCGAACAGTGTAAGATATGACAATGTAATAATAAAGAAAGGGAAGGAACTCATAAAGGAAATAGGGAAGATGAATCACAAATGTGTGTTCAGAATCATGAAAGGCAGAAGATGCAGGCGCACAATGAGTTTTAGGAAGGCTGTGCGTGATTCCTGACTCCCAGCGACTTCTGATTATCATGCCAGTGGCTCAGCACAGCCAATGGAGGATGGCGTCCAAGTTTACATGATAATTAGTTATCGGAAGGACACTGCCAGTGGTGGAGCATACCAAAAGGTAGGAACCACCGGGGTAAGGAGCACTGTTTATTGGACAAATTGTGATTTCAAGAAAACTTTTGGCCTAGTGTGACACAAGAAAATACCACAAGTTCTATAGCTTATAATGTCCAGATATTTTATTTTCTTTATCAGGATACAGACAGCTTAAGAATGAATATTTGACAGAGAAATAATCATTTTAAAAGGAAAGATTAAAAAATACAAAGAAAATCATTTTCTTCATTTCTGTGTTATCCACTGGCTAACTGTACTCTGAAAGATTTTAAGTATTTTAGGTAGGGCCCATTGTCCCACTCTCCATCGGATGCAGATTTGAATAACTTCCATTCTGGTACAGATTTTGTCTATTTAGCTCATATATTTCATGGTCTACAAAATATCTCTGTAAGCATTTCACGCCAAGTATGCACCACACTCAGATCATTGCCTTTCTCACTCGTTTACTTGCCCCTAGGTTCTCGCTCTTGGTAACTTAACTCTCCAACTAATTATTCAAATGTTTTTATTTTTATTTTTTTTATTTTTCAGGTGTATACCTCTAATCCCTGCCTTCTGAACCTTATGAGTGAACATGATTTATTCATTCTACTTTCAAACAATCACCTAATATTATCCAATGCCTCATGAAAGTCTAAGTCATCACTTCTCAAACTCGTTTCTATGACAGCCTCAAACCTGATCTCCCAGTCTTCATTCTTGATCACAATAGCCTCTTCTTTTCAGTAGATAGTGTGATCTTCTTAGAATAAAACCTAGAGATGTTAGTAGGTTGCAAACAAATCATGATTTTCCCATAGCTATTTGAATAAATGTATTCCTACATATATGAAAACACAAATGTAACTTTGTGATATATATGTACCTACACACATTCATATGCTCATATATTCCTAGAAATTTAACTTCCAAAACATAGTAGCAATAGCATGTGTCACAGCATAATACTCTCTTCCATGTTACATTCTAGTCCCCAATTCCAAAAACAAACATATACATGAATATAACTTTATGCATATAAACAAGTAGTCATTTATGTGGGGAAAGCATTTTGCTTTGCTCAATAAACTCAAAGTAATGTTTTATTTTATATGCTCAAAATGTTCAGTACTTCAGGATGCCATTTTCAAACTATTCATCTACTACTCTTGTTCTACTGGTATGCTGTACTTTTAATATAAAAAGACATTAAAGATAGTGAGGTGTAGCCCTGAGAATTAAAATATCGCTACAGGGCTGAGCCTCAGTGGCATAGTGGTTGTGCGCGGGACTGCGGCCCACTGGGATGGAGGTTCGATTCCAGCTCCACGGAGCAAAGGCTGGGCCTCCTACTCCCACCACCAGGGCAATGATGCCTAAAAAATAAATAAAAAATAAATAAAATATCGCTACCAACATGGGAGAAAAGGATCATTATTATAAGTTTGAAGACAAGGACTTAATAATTAGGACTCCGTATCTATAAGTCTAGTCTCAGGTTCTGATCGATTTCCTACTCTCTTAATTGTGGTGCTGACATGTATTTGTATATAATATTGAAATTGGCACCATAATACGCCATATGGGGCTGAGCCCTGGTGGCATAGTGATTGAGTGCAGGACTGCAGCCCAATGACTTGGCGGTTCAAATCCAGCAGCAGCAAGGCGGGGTAGCTCCCACAACCACCAGAGGGCAGTGATGCCCGTGTCTCCCCGCCCCCTCCCCCCAAAAAAATAAAAAAGAGAAAAATATGCCATATGAATAAGGGTACATTATGTTTAGGAATGCAACTGCCTAAAATGTCATAAGTGTTTTCAATAAAATTAAATCAGGTAGTTGGTCCTATATATATGAAACAATGAAGCTACCAGATATTTCTAAATAACTTTAAGGGTCACAACCATATTAACTGAAATAGTACAAATTGTTTTTATGTTAAGAGTTTAAGCAAAAAGAAAAAGACTTTAAGAAATGCTCATCTATGAAATCATCTCCATAATCTACATAGTCTCCATTTTTGCTGCTTTCCCTCCTTGTAAAGATGGTCATTGACTTTTCATTTTGTTGTAACTTCAGAGATCACAACAGTGAACCAATGTGCCAAAAACTTAATTTTTTTAATCAAACATATTTTTCACTGACCCAGGAACTCAGGTGCCATGGAGGTTATCTGTTGAGCTGCTAACCGCAAGGTGAAAAGTTCCAAATTCACTGGCCACTCCAAGGGAGAAAGATAGAACTTCTACTCTGGTACAGAATTATAGTCTAAGGAACTCACAGGGCAGTTCTACTGACCCCCCCACCCCCTACCCCCCGACTACGGTAGCTAGGAGTCAGCCTTCACTCTATGACAGTGAGTTTTTTGGTATGTGAGTTTTTTTGGTATAGCTCATATTTTATTGGGTTAGGAAAAATAGACAAACAGTAATTGAAGATAGGAGATAAATTAGATAGATAGATGATAGATACATTATGGATGAATGGAAAGATAGATGACCAATAGAGAGAGAGATAGATGATAGTTAGATGTTAAACTATAGGTGTTATTGACTATTAATAGGAAGAAAAGTAATATTCAAAGAGAAATGAAGAATATATTTCCATGCTTTACAAAATATATTTAAAGAAGGTCTCTCTGAAAAATGTAATATTTAAATAAGAAGAAATCGATCTTGGAGATATATAAGGACAAATAATTGCTCTAGGATAAAAATCAAAGCAAGATTGAGTAAGGTGTCAGAATAGAGCTGCATTTTAAGAAATAACTTGGGGCCTGAGCCCTGATGGCGTAGTGGTTGTGCACGGGACTGCAGCCCACTGGGTTGGAGGTTCAAATCCAGCAGCAGGCTGGGCCTCCTACATCAGAGGGCAGTGATTCCCCAACCCCCCCCCCAAAAAAAAAAAAAAAAAGAAATAACTTAGGGAAAGAATGGCAGGAGAGAAGGTGGAGCTCACCCAAGACCAAATCACATGGTTTCTGATTCCTGAAGGATTTCTATTGTATTATGAATTAGTTGGAAATGTATTGGAGGATTTAGACAGGGAAATAGCACTCTCTGATATATGAGAAGTTGACACCAGCTCTGTGTGGTTGACAAACTAAAGTTAGTAAGGTGAAGCCACAACACACACTTGGGGTCTCTTCTAACAATGCAGACTGTTACTTAAGGAGAGTGCTTCAGGGGTCATGGTGAAAAATGTTGATGGATGGGAAGTTGTTCATAAATGGGTGGTGGGGGATGAGAGAAAGAGAGTTCTCATGACTGTCCCAAAGGTTTGAGGCCTGCACCCTTTACGAAATTGCCATTGTCATTCACTGAGATGGGCAGGGCAGAAGTCTGCCTTTTGTTTACATCTGCCCTCTCCTATTCCTCCTTGCTGGAAACTGAGAGATCATTTAACAGTTTAAACTTTGTTAGGCTTGAGTGGAAAATACTAATAATGACTGCAATTGGTAATATTTTATAGTGCTTGGTCGTACAAAGTGTTTTACTCTTTGGTCACGCATTTTCAATATGTGGAAGCATTGTCACAGATTTTTGTGCACTTGCTGCTAACAGTATAAGCAATATTAACAATGATCTTTTTCTGAAATAGGTGAACTGCAGCATGGTTTAGAATGAATGTTTCACAGGTACTTAAAAGGTGAAGGAAGGAGAGACTAATTTCGTGTAACACATCAAATAGTAACAAAGTGGAAATGGGCTTAATGAGTGATGTGCATTCAACTGTGAATTAATATATATGTTATCATTTGTCTCTCAGACCCAAGGTTCATTAGTGCCCACCTCATCCCGGAGAGTGACAACCCTGAAGATGACAAAGTCTATTTTTTCTTCCGTGAAAATGCAATAGATGGAGAACACTCTGGGAAAGCAACTCATGCCAGAATAGGTCAGATATGCAAGGTGAGGTTCAGAAAGGCACAAAGAATAGGTTATTGTGCACCTGCACATATGCTTTTTCTTTCTTTCTCTTCCACCTAAGTGTAGATACAATAAAAACCATAGTTTACATTTTAATAGATCACATCAAATGATTAAGGGATTAAAAACAAATTAAAAGTATATTGCACTTTCTCGAGTAATTCTACATAGCAAAACATGTTGGTAAAAGTTGCATCAGGGCTGAGCCCTGGTGGCATAGTGGTTATGTGCAAGACTGCAGCCCACAGGGTTGATGGTTCAAATCCAGCAGCAGCTCTCCAGGAGCAAGACTGGGCCTCTTAGGCCCACCAGGGCAGAGATGCCACAAAAAAAAAGTTGCCTCATAGCTTGAGTTATCTCATAGCTCCAGTAAATGATAGCTTGTAGTTCTGGCACATTTCCGCCCCATGTAATCTAGGAGAGTATACGGACTATTCCATACTTCTTTGTATACTTAGACATAGCAATTTCCTACAAATGTAAACTTGGGATGAATATTGTTGTTTAACATCTGAATAAATATTTTTAGAATAGTTGGGCTATTAATTTAAATTTGAGTCACATGTTAAAATTTATTTTTACATGTATAATTTTTCTTCCTAAGGATGCTCTTACACACACACACACACACACACACACACACAATTTTGAGGGTTATTTTTAAAAAATGTTTCATTTATCGTATGATATTACCTGGTTTTAACTCAGCACTCTGAATTTAAAGTATAAAATAAAAATAATATTCTTTTTAAAAAATATTCTATAAATGAATGGACTAAATATTATAAATAGTATCAATTTTAAAACATGATATCAATAATTGTTTTTGTTCTATGCAATAAATAGTGTAATAAAAATCACTGGACAAGGGCTGAGCCCCGGTGGCGTAGTGGTTTTGCGCGGGATTGCAGCCCACTGGGTTGGAGGTTCAAATCCAGCAGCAGGCTGGGCCTCCTGCTCCCACCACCGAGAGCAGTGATGCCCCCCCCCCAAAAAAAAAATCACTGGACATAAAACAAAATATCACAGTGATATACTAAAGCAAAATTCATCTCAAGCAAAAGAAAAAGCTACTTCTAAAGGCTTTTTAAAATAATTTTGTTAACAAAGTATCTTGATATTTAAAAAATAATTGGGCTGAGCCCCGGTGGCGTAGTGGTTGTGCGCGGGACTGTGGCCCACCAGGATGGAGGTTCAATTCCGGCTCCCAGGAGCAAAGGCTGGGCCTCCTACTCCCACCATGTGAGGGCATTGATGCCTTAAAAAATTTTTTTTAAATAATTGAATGATTTTTGGTAGTCTTTTTCTCACCCTATTTTTGTCCATTATTTATCTCTACTATATTCAATTAATCAAGAATTTCTTTTAAACTTTTGATTTTCTGGAGACATCTCAATAAGATATTAAATAGATGAGGATTTTTTCCTCCACATAGCATGGATTATATTTAAAATATTACCTACAGAGCTTTAAAACATTCTGATGTGCCAAGCATATATTGTTACATTTAAGGAACTAGTTTATGCACATAAATATTATGTGCATAATATTTTTTATGTTTTTTTTGGGGGGGGCATCACTGCTCTCTGCAGGACAGCATAAGGTAGGCCTGCTTCTGGGGTTTCTGGGAGACTGTACACCTTTATGGGGACATCCGGCTTCATCTTTTCCTGACAGTGGCTAACTGTTGACCTTAGAGTTAGTAGCCCAAGGAATAACCCACTATATTACCAGAATTACTTTTAAAAGACTATAGTTTCCACTAATTACAAACTATAAAACAGAATGTATTGCCACATTGAGGTGAAAGCCAAATTTTATCATGGTATTGAGAGATTTCTGCTAAATGTTTTCTCTGGAATGAGTTCCTTTGGTTAAACTATATGCACGTGTTTTCACTACACACTCTCTGTAAAATCAAATTGCTCCAACTGTTCAAAATTATAGACTATGTGATGCTGGTAAGTTGTTTATTTGGGGTATATTTATAGTGTGAGTTGTAAGATCTGAATTTTATCAGT